>JAFELO010000102.1:285082-313146 GCA_017140195.1 Eumaeus atala | reverse complement strand
GGGATGCAATTATTACTTATTACGAATTGGACCGGAACGACTGGGGAAGTACCACATGACATCAGCATGATGAGCAATGTGGTCATCGGTAGTCGTAGAAACGGTTTGGATTTCTCGTTTGCCTCTATTTACAATACAAACAAATTGGAAACTTACATTGACCATTAGAACTGAGATGACGTTTATTATTTTAAAAAAACTGGCCAAGTGCGAGTGGGATTCGTACAAAGATTATAACTTTATAAAAGTCCGTTCGTGCGTCCGTCGGTAAGTCTATCAACCTTTTCCTCAGAAACATGTGGAATAATCGAGGTTAAGTTTACGTCAAATAAAGTATGCAACGTTTTAAAGCGCTAAAAAATAATACTTCGAAGTTATTGCAAGCAAAAGATATAAAAATCTACGAAAGTAACTACAAACATAATTTTTTAGCCCATGGAGCCGTATAGACGGACGGACAAACGGAGAGACGAATAGACATATGGATAGACAAAGAACAAAGTGATTCAAGAAGGTTTCCTTTTTTAACTTTTGAATTGGGAACCCTAGAAAAGTATAAATAATGAAATAGTAAGAATATGTAGGAAAATCATAGGAATACCTAAATACATCAATGTGCTAAAATATTTTCACATAAAAACGTACCAGCATTTCACATTTCTAAAAGTGAAAAATTTCCATCCAATTTTTTTTAACAAAACGGACATTTCTAAAAGCATTCATATCAGTCGTGTGGTCGGCAGAAAAAATCTACCAATATACGGGGAACGCAGACGGACAACAAAAAGAAAACACCGAACTAGGCCGTGTATATGATGCTGATTCAAATTTATAGTCTCTATTTTATATTAGCTATTAGTCGGGAAGATTTTTTGAAATATCTTAGATTCCATAGAAAATGTTGCAATTACCAGAATGTTCACCTCAAACGATTCATTATTTAATAATGAAGAAAATGTGTGATGATGAAGAAATTTAGTAAGACTTTTGTGAACAATTTTATATAACATAAGGGGACAAATAAGTATCAATTCCGCTGTACAGGAAAATAAAATAGTGTAATGCGCCATGCATGACACTACCTCCTCCTACTATAAGCACTAAGATGCTTTAATAGTATATAATAGTAATAATAATATCTGTGGACTGATCACACCACGTTAGCCTAGTCCTATGCTAAGTACCGTGAGGACTTGTGTTACTGGTACAACACAACGGAGAAATATTTAATGCTAAATAAATTTTAGAAATCTTATATAGTTAATAATTTTTATTATAGTGATACATATAATACATACATAAACATCCAAGACCTAGGCAGGATTCAAACCCGCGACCTCTGGCCTAACACGCTGACTGGCTGCCACGTCACCAACTGAGCCGGTCGTCAAATTATGTACTATGTGTACATCATATTATTGTGTATATTAATACCAATCTCTAATATAGAGACAAACATCGACAGATATTAGATTGGCTCCTGGTTACAATAAAGGTCCTGGATTCGATTCCGGGATCAGAACAAACAAATAAGTGTTGTTAGAATTTTTCAATTTCTAATAACTGTCCGTCCTGCGCCAATTTTTATTCCGGTTATGTCAGATTGTTTTCCTAATTGGACTAGGAAAATGAAGGAATAGAAAGTGCACTTCATCATCATCATCACTATCAGCCCTTATCGGTCCACCGCTGGGCGTGGGCCTCTCTCAATGAACGCCACGACAGTGAAAGTGCACTTGGGTATGCGTAAACACTTGCAACCATAATATTACTATGTTTTGCGGAGATGACTTGTCTTATCGAACTTTTTAAAAATATGCCTTATAGAAAATAATAGGGCAGAATATTAATATTTTACATTATAATGGGGTAAACGAATCTTTTGATGAGTACTAATGCCGACGATTAACTGTCATGCCGATGTATTGCTCTCTTCTCCTGATCCCATCTAATGTGCCACGGGAGACTTAAAACGCTACGAAACGCAACAGCGTAGCTGCTACTTTACGTCGTTCCTTCCCCAATCATGCCAACCTAATTCAAATACAATACAGCACTAGCTTACTAAAAGTTGTGTAAGTCACCTCGTGAAACTTCGGCGTGAAACTGTACCTGATGATATCGGCACAGGTACGTCCTTGGTGAGAAAGAAGGTAGTGTAACTCCGCGTAAGCGGTCAGAATATGAAGTCTATTTAAATAATAAAATGTAAAGTAAAATGCACAACTTATTTGCATACCTCTTACCTCTACCCGGGCTGTTATCATAGTATCTATTCACAACTATTTTCAGGAAGTTTTAAAATAAATTTACAATTATAGTTTCGTGAAAACAACATTATTCAAGAGGAACGCGTGGTACTAAACCGTATAACCGCGTACTTATAAACCACGTTTGCTTGGTTGTATCCGTAGCATTCCGAGGCTCATATAAAGTGCCCACTTTCTATTCCCCGCACAGTCTGCTTCGCATTCAGTGGCATCGTGCGAACACGACCACTTTCATCCCGGGGGCAAGAAGATACGAAATTAAATATACTTGTATTTTTATTTTGGAATGTACCCGTGATATTTGGTTTATTTTAATATTACTCTGTAAATGCATATATAGTGACATTTAAGAGCTATTATCATTGATTTGTTATAACAAGTTATGATTATTTTTTTCTTTAATGGAACAATGATTTTTCGGATAGTGGCGATACATATTTACATTATACCAAATGTGTATTAGCATTACAGAGAAATCATTTAATTATATTTTTAAACTACAAGGATAAACGAGCAATCGGGACCTTTTGGTGGCAACCGATACGATGGACCTCTACGTACATTTTATTATACGTATACATTTATTGCGCTCCTTTCTTTGTCCCCTCCTATGGACCACCGGAAAATCACTAATCGCGTAAAACGCGAAAGTAAAGCTGTCACTTCGCAGTAGTGTCATGTGAGCGAGACCATCTCAGTCGCGTAGGCTCAATTGGTAATACTTCGTCATGCCTCTACTATTTCAGCGATGATATTCTGCTTGTGCTGTTATTACTATATTTATCCGCCATCAATATAATTAACGATCAATAAATACCTACCATGGGCAATATCCAGTAGATAATTCAGAATAATGTATATGCACTAACAGCCCACCATGTTTGTTTTATTGATTGCATGAGTAATGAATTAAAATTAACTCCGTCATAAATATCGGAGGAAATCGTGCATGAGGCTATCTGACATTTGAAATGTATTATTATTGCGCAAACAGTTGCCGTGCCATATTTTATAATCCCTTGTTCATAACATTATAAATAATTCAATTGATAGTATGGTTTATTCATAATATTCCTCGTCATAATTAAATTAGAACTCTTTTCAAAATAAAAAATTGTGTGTGTGTGTCTGTGTATGTGTGTGTAGTGCGCTTTTTTAAGTAAAAAGATACAAACCTTTTCAATAATTTTATCTTTCGTCTTATTCTACGTTTCAAGAAAGAACGTCACTAACAATGGCAGAAAGGTATTAAATACATCCAATGGTTTGTTATGACGCCCTGGTAACTTTTTAATAGGTGATAGAGCTTTTTTTTTATAGAATAGGGGAGCAAATGTGCATTCGGAGTCATTTTACGACAGCCGACGCTCATGAACATTCACATAATTACTATGCATATGCGTTGCACGGGCCACCGACTACTCACAAACCGCACGAAACGCGACACTGAAGATGTCACTTTACTTCGTCACTTTTATGGTATTATGTGAGCGAGAGGTACCTCCCCGGTCGTACCGGCCCAATTCTGTTGCATAGGAGGATGTAGTGTCATGCACTATGCATGGCACTACCTCTTCCTGAAGCTATAGGTAGCACCTAAATGCTTCTATTGATTACAATAAAACTACTTTTACGGACTATATCCCGGTCTATTTAATTATTAACGACGTTTCAGAAGCTTTACATGCAATCATGGAAGTTTAATTCCTGGCAAGAGCTAAGTGACTAGGCTAGTTGCTCGCTATAGACCGATGAATAATTTCCGAAAAATTGGCCAAAACCCATGGCGGTTACCGAGGCAAGTGCCGAATACCCACAAAAGCCACCGCGAGTGCCATCTGTCTTTAGTATGTTGCCCCGGAACAAAAAATCATCATGGCACCCCGAGGGCTAGTCAGCCCCCTAAGGGACCGACGCCTCCGCAGCAGCAGGTTGCCCTGCACCACAGGATAACCCCTCCAATTTTGGGGACAGTGCAATGGGGTGAGGTTCCCTCCTCCTCCCTTGCTCCGTGCGCAAAACACCTCCTCTTGTTACACTTTGGTCCCCTCTTCTTATAAAAGGGTACTAAGAGTGTTTCCTCCTCCTGCTTTTTAGCCACCTCTTCCTACAAGAGGGGTACAAAAAGCATCCCCCCTAGGTTCAATTTGCTTCACCCAAAGTATCTCAAATAACCCCAGGCTTCTGAGCCCCACCGCCACGACAAGGCCTGATCCATATTGGGGTGACCAAGTTATCCTTTCTTTTACGAATTTATGCGCCTTTACCGGCCTTGGGTGCGGTTCAGTGGTGTGTGGGACACGCGGCACATGATAGTACCGAATACCCAGATAGGCCACCGCGAGTGCCATCAGTGCCGCCTTTGGTGAGTTGCCCCGGAACAAAAATACCTCAGGACATCTCGACGTCTAGTCAGCCCCTCAGGGACTAACTACATCTCCACAGATGGGGTTGCCCAGCACTACAGGATAACCCCACCGACATCGGGACAGTGCAATGGGGTGAGGTTCCTATCCTCAGCCCTTGCCTCTTGCGCAAGAGCGCCACCTCCTGTTGCTCCTAGGTCCCCGCTTCTGTTAAGAAGGGTACCGAGAGCGATTCCTCCTCCTGATCTTTAAGCCCCCTCTTCTTGTAATAGGGGTATGAAGATCCCCCACGGTTCAAATGGCTTCGCCTGGGCTCACTCTCGGCTACTAAGCCCCACCGCCACGACAAGGCTTGAACCAAGGTGGGGATGACCTAGTTATCCTCATTTGGCCTACAATAAGGTAAAACATCGTGATTAGTGAGTAAACCTGCATGTCCTCTGTCGACCAGATGTACGGCTTTGTGCCAGAGGTAGGGCCATGCTGCATTGCAGCTAAATTGGGTTGAAATTACTGAGAAAATACCTTCCTCTCACTAGCATGATTCCCCGCAAAGTGACAGCTATTCTGTGCTTCGTCCTGATTGTAATATATAAAAAACAAATAAAGGACGACACGTTAAATAACAATTATGCCGATGTTACCGAAACTGCTCCTTTGCTCCATTATATTAAAAAAAAAAAAAAAGTTTACCAACAAGCATTATCGTAGCCAGCGTGAACTATTGATTAATACTCTCCTCGCTATACTCCGAGAGAAAAGAGGATCGATATTACATAAAGATTTGGTTCTAACAAGGACCAAGTACCTGGTACCTGGTACAACAATCAATCCATTACTATTGAACACGATCGTAGAAAACAGGGAGGTCAATATAACTTTCAGGTACATCATCGTCACGTTGTAACATATAGTGAATGTTACAACCGGTACAACGAATAATCCGCTACTATGGAACGTGGTATTGATGTTCATAAATATTTTAATATATTACAGTATGTTGTAACGTTTTCTCAGTATCTTAGTAATTGACGCATGTAGATAGCCGCCGCTTACCCCTAAGCTGTTTTGTAGTGAGGGGCCAGTTACTTCGTAATATCGATATTTAGTATGTAGGTACGAAATGTTATTCTATACTTAAAACTTTGTTAATAGACATATTTAAAGTTGATTTTGGTGAATAAATTAGTATCATTATATTTTTATTAAGTTACTCATATACAAAATACATATGCAAAAATATACTAAGCTCCGTCTCGTGAGACCATTGAGTTCAGGCATAAAAAAATATCTCCATTTGATATAATATCAAATAAGTAAGATTTGATGCGTTAGGAAAATCACGATATACGATATACATTTTCGGTTATTGTGAGAGTATGAATGTAAGAAAGGACTTGCGGCAACCAAAACATTCTAGCTATTCTAGATGAAAATTTTGTCATGCAAATATAAAACATTTGTAGATTTTCTTTGGAATTTCCAAAGGATTGTTGTGGGAGTCACAGGGGTTTCTAGGTCAGGAAGAGGATGTACGGATTAAGTTTTCACACTCCGCGACATCGTAGAGATGCATCTGGCTATAAGCCAGATGCATCTATCATTGATTGATCATCCTATGCCATTGGTTGATTTAGAGAAAGGATTTTGACAGAGTTGTGTGAAATAAACTTTGGGACATATCACCCAGCTATGGGATAAAAGGGTGTAACGTAAGAGCAGCAATCAATGTGGTTGTACTCGAGCAAGGGAATGAATTTGTGTATCTTGGTTGTGCTCTTAGCAGGGATGGAAGGTACACCACAGATTTCGAAAGAACTCTCGCGCAGGGAACAGAATGAATGAAGCATTATGGAAATTGCTTAAAGGCACAGTTCTCAGCCAGCCCTTACCCTGCATAATTATGTGCTAGTCCCAACGTTATTGCATGAAAGTGAGAGTCGGGTATGTTAAAAAGTGCATAAAAGTAGAATAAGCGCAAAAAGCTTATACACAATGCAAGTATGGAAAGATGTTGGTGCAGAGGTAGACCAAGACCGACATACCTTGATCATGTTGATGTGTCCTTGACACCACCTTCGGACAGTACCTTCACAACCGGCGTGTCTGTACGAAGATAGTAATGAATGTAGAGGAGGCAAGGCAGGTATGTAAAGTTCGTGATGTATTACAGACCATCTCTCTGCCTACCCCATTAGGGAGGTGGCGGGAAGATGTGCTGTTGCTGTTCTTTGAAAATAAAAAAGAGAAATATGTCGACAGTAAATTTAAAGCACAGCACTTAGAAGCTCACAAAGCAGTGCGAGTTAAGAAAGTGTTGATGATATCTCTAGCTTTACTGGCGTTTACAGGACGAGCTCGTGCGACTAATGTCTTTGAAGTATTAAAAGGCATGAGCGGAGCATAATATGTAAAAGCCGAGGTATTAAGTGGAACTTTTTACTTGAGTACTACGAACAGTTTTATTCGCAAACATGTTTCCTTGTGTTTTTGTCTTTATACAATTTGACTGCCTCCCGTTAAACATGTTTAGCCACAGCTGTGGGATCCTGGGGTCGAGTCGGTTGGGACCAAAGTGATATTCGGATTTTTCAATTCCAAATAACAGTCCGAAGTCGAGAAGTTGGGTGCGTTTATACCCCTGTGCCTTGAAGAGCACGTCAAGCCGTCGCTCCTGCGCCTGATTGCCGTCCCATCGTAATAGGAAAATCAAGAGAAAATGGAGTAAACTTTTCCTGCGCACATACTAATGCAATACAATATGTTCTGCGCAGTTGGCTAGTCTCTATAGAGATGGCCAACGTGGACGAAAATAGGCTAGGACGATATTAATATTGGTACATATGACAAATGAAGACTTGGTGTATCTAACATACTTGGAGTAGCTAACATTTGTATTGCTTGCTAATATCAGGTCGGGAAAAAATGTTTGGCAAGCCATGTACGGATATACTTATTTGTGCAGGGATGGCCAAACTTTTTCATGTCGTGATACACTTACTGGCTTTGTTTACTGTACGCACACTGTATTGATGCCTGTGTTAGCGTGAAATCATTACGTCGATGGGATATAGTGCATTCACGGTAGCCATGAAACGATGTGTTCAATTTAACATCTGTTTTATTTATATTTTAAATGGTTATTCAAAAGAACATTACAACTTCTGGAATGAAGTCCCTTATCACTGGGTACAAGCTGCCGGCACAATGCTTTAAGCTGCTGCGCCAAATGTATAGACTCGACACATCATTAAATTATTTTTTTTTTTTTATATTTAATTCACTGACTGTACAGCAAATGTTTACGTGATTAAATTTATTTTATTTCTATGTGTGTAGCAGTGTAAAAATTCTGATTATGATGTAACATAAACTATTCAATACGATTCATTCAAAGCCGGTATGTAAGCAAAGTGAACTTACTTCGCAACAATTAGTTGACAAAATCTATTCGGGCAATTGTCGAAACCAAATAAAGTTTACCCCATAGTAAACTTTATCCTACCATTAACGGTGCCAAGTACTATTCTGCATACTTATACATCTCTATTTCCTACACAAGAGAGTTCAATTTATAATGCCTAAATATTTTAGTTTCTGGTATGTTCGAAACTCAGCTTAAAGGATTTTGGATTCGAACTTCGATACTAAATAGAACTATTTAAATTCTGTAATTACAGTTAAATTAATAATTTTGAATTTGGCGATGGGTCCGCTCCACCTTAATCCTACTTAATTTCTCACTTTTCCATCACATTTTGAACTGTCTGCCAGCTTACGACAATTTTCAAGTTTTATGTTCATGTTTGAGTTCCGATAACGAATGTAAATTTTTAACATGAAATAGTATACTTACGCATTTTGTTGGACCAAATTATTGTTTTAATAATTAATGTGTACCAGCCAGTACCAAGGTACAGGGCTTGGGCTTGCCAAGCCCTAGGTCGGTGGTGTATTGGTCTCGCGTAATTTTATAGTACCGAATACCCAAAAGCACCGCAAGTACCTCATTTGGTGTGGGGTCCTGGAACTATAAATCATCAGATTTCTTCGACGGATAGTCAGTCCTCTGAGGGACGCCACCTCCACCGGGTGACAGACTTTACCCCAGGCTACTGAGCCCCACCGCCACAACAAGGCTTAAACCATGGTGGAGATTATAAATACATTAATTTACAACAGCGATATGCAAACCTTCAGAAAATATCATTATTTTGAATGAGTTTCTGTTTCTCATTCTTGTCCTGATATTCGCTGTTGTGCTTTGAACTAATTGGTTGAGACATGTGTGTTCTCTTCATATTTCCGATCCTCGGATACTCGCTCAGGGTATCCCAGCTAATGAAGTAAATGGACGTTTATTTCGCCCCTCTTTACTGCAACAATCTTATTTTCCAAATGTTAAATATAAATTAAGTACTAGATCTCGCTATTCAAAACGTAAATACGACGCACGTTTTACTTTTAATACAATCGGATACTGATTCTCCAATCTCCAAACGCGAACATCTCGCACGCAAACGTTTTCAATATAAAACTCTTCCAAGCTGTAGCTCACGATGACTCCTTTAATTCGGTCGAATTCTGTAAACTTCCATACTCGATAAGAGTATGGGCAAACAAGTTTATAAATTAAATCGAGAACTTTGAGTGTTGCGGAATCAGACGCCTCTTGTTCAGTAAATATGGATATCGAGTTTGGTTCGTGTTGGGTTCCTTGGGAACTTCATTATCTGTTAGATTACTAAGCTATTTGGATAGTATTGAAGTATTATTTATAATCATTTATTTATGGAACTTAGGTCTTCAATCGCCCTCAGTGATGTATGAGAAACTCAGGTCAGATAAAATTGGGGGTTAGGTTCAAGTAGCGCGTATCCATCACAATACTTATCTTGTAACTTAATATAGATAATAATAAATGTGATATTTTATTATTGAAATGTTTTTATTTTGTATAACATATAACGTATCTATTATAATCATAATTGTATGTAATCATAATAATATATATGTGTGTGTGTGTGTGTGTGTGTGTGTGTGTGTGTGTGTGTGTGTGTGTGTGTGTGTGTGTGTGTGTGTGTGTGTGTTATATAATGTCTGTATTGTTAAATGTATTTTTTTAAGTTACTGGTAAGAAATTGATGATAAATTAGTAAAATTCGAACGTGTTTTGTTTTCGTATACACAAATGATTCGATAAATAATTGCGAAAGTGAGTTTGTTTGTTTGTAACACTAGCCCAATCGAACGCTAAATAAATTTTGATGTCAGAATAGGTGTGGCTACTAACGTGTACATAGGACACATTTTAACTAAATGTTATTTAGTAATGTTGTGTTAATCAGAAAATAAGTATCATAAAAACTAATTTTTACATAATTTAATAGATATAAGTAATTATGAATATCTTAGTATGTTCGTACACCACTACCTGGGCCTTTGAGACGTAGCGCAGACGTAATCCATAATGTTGAAGTAACAATTCATAAATCCAAATAATATACATCAAGCATATATTCTTCAAGTTATTATATTAGGTAAATAATTAATGAAAAGTATAAAAAGCAACAAAAAATATTCTGTATTCATGAATATGGTATCAAAATCAGACAGTCGTATGGAACCCTTTTAAAGTTATCCTCACAATCAACGCATATTCACAGCATTGCGTTAGGGGACTAAAGTTTGGAATTCAGTTGCCCGGGAACGAGCCAGGCCCAACTTAGTTCTCAAGTCCCTCCATTTGACACATCATAACTTAATAACAGTTGTGAGTCTGAAATATAGCTTTATTGCAACATATTTTTTTGAGGTCCGAAACTTTCTAAACCTCATGAGAGTAATATAACATAATATAACTCTTATAATAGTAATATAATGTTAACTGCCTCCTAGTGGTAAGCATGTTCAGACGTGAAGTCCCGGGTTCGAATTCCGGGTCGGACTATACAAACATAACAGTTCTTAGGTTTTTTCAAATTATAAGAAATGTCCGGAGTTAGGAAGCTGGCGGTGTTACACCCCCGTGCCTCGGAGAGCACGTTAAGCCGCCGGTCCTGCGCCTGATTTCTCTTCGGTGGTGTCGGACTACCGTCCCGTCGGAATAGGAGAATGAAGGAATTGCGCAGTCACGAGTGCACTCTCCACTCGTGACTGCGCAAACACTTGAGCACTATAATACTACCCGCGCAGATGACTTTGTCGTGTTGGCAGCTCTAGCTGTAATTCGGCTAAGATTACTTTTTTAAGATCTTTATTTAAGGGCATACATCATAAGATTAAGTCAGCCTTACACCTACCGAAAAAAACAATTATAAACTTAGCTCTAAATCCCTTATATATAGCGAATGGATAACAAAACCACTAGCTGGACGAGATTATTGACATAAGATTAAATATATTTTACATAATAGAATATAGACTATCTAGAATATTTGACAATAGTTTGGGTCTGATTCGTCAGTGTACATGTTTACTTGTAGATTCTCACAAGGCAAGTATTGCTATAATGTCACGCCGCTATACTGTTATTTAAGTAAGCAAGAGGTAACTTGTGGTCACAGTGTCCGACCCGGTTAATATAATAAATTTGCTACTGTTGGGTCTCTCCCCACCATGGTCCAAGTTCTGTCATGACGGTGGAGCTCAATAACTTTGGACGAAACTAAACTCCTTGGGCAAAGCCAATTGGACCGAGGGAATGCTCTACACTACTAAACAGCAAGGAAACAAGGCAAGGCATTGCACTGTACGGAAGATTGTGGGAATTGTCTTGTGGTGCGGGGCAATCCCTCTGTGGAGATGGCGCCGACCCTTCAAGGGACTGACTTTGAGGATTCCTGATATTTATAGTTCTGGGACACCTCATCAAAGGCGGCAATGATAACACTTGCGGTATTGCAACCCCCCACACACCATCGGACCCTACCCAGAACCGGTGATGGCGTGTAAATGCATCAGCCCGAGTCAAAAAGAAAATGTTGAGTCTATTAGCAAAAATACACTTTGTAGGTACGGCAAGATATAACTCCAAGAGATCGTGCCATAATTATGATTGAGTTACATAAGCAAAAGTGTTGCTAGGATAGTGAATCATTTATTTTATTTTAGTGCGCAAAACTTGTAGTGTTACAGGCTCAAACCATTATTCAAAGAAACACAGCCATTAACATATTCTCGCCACAATAGGACTCAAAGCACTTAAAATAAAACCCCCCAAGTGCCTCGAATTCATTGTCTCTACAGAAACATATTTTAATGAAGAATATACGGCGCCCAATACCTGCTGGAATGAAATGCTCAATACATATTAATTGATTGGATCGTTCGCTTTCCAACGCCCTAACACTCTTTACATAAAATTTGCATTTTCGATCTTAGCGTTAGGTAACTTTCGCAGAGATTATGGAGCTGGGTGGTACTTAGGGCTACGCTACGTAAATTTTGGACGATAAAATAATTGTTGAATGTAAGAATCTCTTTAGATCTTGATTTTGTATGTCATACTTTATGACGTCCAACAAAGAGAATAACTCGTTGATTTCAGTAAGGATCTTTCATATAGATATATTAAAAGAGATGAAGCATTGACAGGTTAGCGCTATTTGTTAAGGACATAATAAATTTGATTTAACTTACTAGTCAGTTTACAAGTTTTATATAATGGAGATACTAACTGACCCGACAAAGCTTGTTTTACCGGTTTGCGTGAACAACCCTTATAACTTAGAAATATGAAAAATGGACAGCAGCTGATTCTCAGACCTATTGAATATGCACATAAAACTTGGTAAAAACCGGTCAAGCATTTTCTTAGTAGTCGGGTAACTAACATTGTGACACGATAATTCTCTCGCTCACTTGAATCGGGCGTAAAGTGACAGCGTCGGCGTCGCGCTTCGTGCGGCTTGTGAGTAGCCGGTGGCCCCTTATGTTGGGGGATCATAGGAGGGCAACGCAAGTGCGTAACAATCTTGAGAATGTCCAAGGGCGTTGGTAGTCATCAAAGGGCTCCCATTTCTCGTTTATCCCCCTTATGCTGTAAAAAATGTATAAATAGAACATTTCATTGGATTATCCGATGAAAAAAATGGATTACACAGTTCTCTTATTTGACTATAATATCATCATCATCATCATCCGGACGACGTCCACTGCTGGACATAGCCTTCCCCCATAAAGCACCATAGGTCACCGCCGTGCGCCACTTGCATCCAGTTCTTAGTAGCTTAGCTTCAGGCTCCCCGCCATCTTAACCAAGTCGTCAGTCTACTAAAGGCTGACTTCCATCCTCCGGTGCAGTGCCGCCACTTGGGAACCTATCCCCCCAGTGGTTATCGATTCTGCGAGCGATGTATCAAGTATATATTGAAACTGAGGGATATGTTAATTAAACAGTATTAAACTATTCACATCAACGCTGCTCTAACAAATTTAATATTCCACTAGCTAAAATAGCATTACATCTAAAATTACCTTTAACTTATTGAGCCTTTTGATATATTATATTATTTTATTAAACTTACGGTTACTCGAAAAACGCTTCACTCATGCACATAACTCATGCTGCAGCGAGCTGTAATCTTTATGACCTAGCAACCGTCTAGGATTAGCTCGAAATTTATTATACCTGGACGCCAACATTTGGCTTTGTTCTGTACCGCTTAACAGCCCCTAAACTCGGATTACGAAGTGTGACATACAGCTGTCTGCTAACTTGAGTGACAAAAACATTATCTACTACCTTTCTAAATTGCAACAGGTTTTGTAAATTCTAACTATAAACTATATTTTTGTATGTTACGTGGTATTCGCGATATTTTCGGCAGAAAATTGTTCTGTAAATATTCAGGTTTTTTTTTCATAAAAAACAAACAGTATATTTTTATTGAAGCAGATAAAAACCACAGCAGTTTGTCTGGAATGCTGAACTGCTTATACATTATTAAAATACGTATTTATATAGAAACATATTGCTCGTCTACAGATTATTGAACCATGTGACAGAAAACCATATGGTTATCTATATAAATTAAATAGTTCTGTAAATTTCTTTTATCTATATATTGAAAATTTTACGTTTTATCAATTAATCTTATATATAAAATAGGTCAAACAGGTTATATATACGCTTTCAAGTTTTATGATTCATCAACTATATGTCGTTGAAATTTGGAGGAATAGAACATTAACTTTTCAATTAATATTTTATGAATCTTTGTTTTTAGTTTTTGATCAGTACATTAAGCATGCTCACAGTCTGCAGAATTACAAAGTCTGCCCTGCCATTATATTAGATTTAATAAAGCTAAAGTCCTCACTAGGGAACACTGATTCCTTCTAAGGATGATCCGTGAGGCTGTCAATAGAGAATATGGCTGGGTTCTTCTGTCTGCTTGGGGCCCACAGATAAACATAATCAAATGAAAAACTAAACATAACACCTCAAGGCAGCGAGGTATAATAATAACTGTTCGCATTAATCGATACAACTAAATAATTATAATTCTTCTGGTACTTTTAATTTTAAATTTTGTGACATCAGGGCATCTTTCATCTCAGGCCACCCGTCACATTGTTACTGTAAAGCTTCTGAAACGTCGAGCTAGTTCAATAATTAAATAAACAGCGATAAAATCCGTAAAAGTAGTTTTACTGTAATGAGCTATTACATTAGTAAATTGGTAGGAAATAAATATTTTAATACGTTTTAAACGGAATAAAAGTTTACACATATTTTTGTTTAAATCTGTACCTAAGGGGTATGTTTAATGTATAACAAGCCAAACGATCAGTGTGAGTCTTTCGCTGACTGTAGATTTCCGTAAATAACATTCCCACAATCAGATGATATGCAGGCAGGTATAATATATATAGTTGATGGAGTGTATTGTCACTTCTTGATGGAAATTCATATTTTAACTAAAATAAAAAAAATATACTCTTTGTATTATTTTTGTAGAAATAGTATAAAGAGTATACGTTCTATTTAAGTTATATATTAATTTACTCTAATCCCAATCATTTCATCATCCATTACATTGAGAATGGAATTCGGAATCACTGTCTGCACCCTATATTACCTTCTTCCAATTTAACTCAGTAGAGGTCCGATGTTTAATACTACCCACGGCAGCGTCCCTACAGAGCCCATACATATTTTATCATATAGCCATTAGTAGTACACTATTTTGATTCTAGATGCAGAAGTAGAAACGATGTAAATTAGTATGGAGGCAGACGTTAAGTAACTCGCATAAGTTGATGACATAAATCGATAAGCTGCCTATTAGTTTATGAAATTCAGTTCATCTACTATAATCATATTGCAAAACATTTCCGCGAAATAATATGGCCATTTTATAATAACAAAATATTTTTTCACATTCACTGCATCCAATTTTGTGTAGCTAATTTTGATCTAAAGGTTTTTGCTGAAAATAATATTGTTCAAAAACAAAAACTGATAATTTATTCGATATGTAATTATCTACACCGACGTAATTATTTAATTTACGTAAACACTTATTTTCTTTATTTATATATTTATTTAATAATTTATGTACACAAAACAGATAAGAGAAATCTAGTACATGGAAGCTACTTATTCCATGATGAAATTTCTTCCAGTAGCCCTGTTAATGGAAAACGTATACGCAATCAAGGTAAATCAATTTAACAGTAACTTTAAAAGGTAATACACATTTAGCAATACAAACATTATATAACACATACACATATACTCACATACATACATACAATTATAAACATAATAAATACATTATATATTATGCAATAATAAACATACTGAAATAATAATATACTACATTTATTTAATGGAATATCTAATTTATAATCTTTAAGTTTTTTCTTAAAAAGTGTAATTGTTTTACAGTCACGAATTTCATAGGGTAGGGCATTCCAGAGTCTAGACGGATAAATTGATAATTTCATGTGCATAATATAATAGAACTATCAGTATTTATCTCTAACTAGCAACCCCCCGCAGTTTCACACGCGTATCTCCGGTCTTTATCCTTAGGAGTGGGATTACAACGTGTAATCCCACTCCAAGACATAGGCATAACACGAAAGTTATATCGTGACGTGACATCTATACCAGTTTACGTGGGAAACTCAGTCCTAGATGTTGTTGATCAATATGGGACAAGCTGTCCTGTTAGCTGAATCCCACTTCAAGAAAGGGGTCAATCGCAGAATCCAACTCGGATAGGCCTTAAGGAAGCTTAAGGTGATACTTTCATCCAAAATACAATAGTGCTTTAGTCGAAACAGTTCGACCAGTGAGTGTTACCAGTGATGATATATGGAACCGAGACTAGGCCGTTAAATGTAAGGCTGAAAACAAAGTTTCATGCTTCTAACTTTAAAAATGAGGGACTATCAGACAAACTATTTACGAAATGTCAACCCTCATTAGCCCTCAGGGTTGGAATTTCCAAAAACGCTTAAATACTTGTCCGTTTATTTTAATATGTAACCCAAAAAATAGAATTTTTTTTAGCTACATATTAAAACATCACGTCTTGAATCACCGTATAAATTTTCTACCCCTATTTCACTACCTTGTACTATCTATATATTTTAGTAGTAGTAATCTATATAGATTTAGTAGACACACACTCGCCGAATTTCATGGCCCTAACTCTAAAATAGTATACATTTTATTTTATAAGTTATGTAAGTTCTAAAACGTTTTTCGATAATTTGACGAAAGTTCGGAAAAAATATTAAATGAAATCTTTATTTCGCTGCAGAAATTATTGAAAACTGACTGTCCCAGCAGACGTTGTTATGTCATAAATTTATTTGTTGTCATTACCATGACATTGAATTATCATCACTATATATTTATATTTTTATAAATCAATGAATAAGAAATCTCTGCCTACCCCATTAGGGACTTGGCGTGAAGATGAGTGTGTGTATTGTGTGTTTCGTGTGTGTGTGTGTGTGTGTGTGTGTGTGTGTGTGTGTGTGTGTGTGTGTTTGCGTGTGCGTGTGTGTGTGTGTGTGTGTTTGTGTGTATGTGTGCGTGTGTGTGTGTGTGTTTGTGTGTGTATGTGTGTGGGTGTATGTATGTGATTGTAGGAATGTGAGTGTGTAAGTATGTGTGTGTGTGTGTGTATGTACGTGCAATTCAATGTTTTTTGGGCATGCTTCGTGACATATCCATGCGAAGCCGCGACGGACTAACGAAGCGGAACTTACCTTCTTTTCCTGATTTCAAAGGGCAAGTCCAAGGCTAAGGATTGCACTAAAAACCTCAGTTCATTACTTCTGCTAATCATTACTTCATCTCACTCATCTCCGTATTCCGCAGTAAACGTTTATAGTTAGGGTAAAACGTTGCTAATCCTCATATCGTTTAGAGTATCTACCTTATCCCATCCTAATAAGGCTGAGGGTAAGTTGAGAGCATGACAAATTTGAAACGGATTCCTAGGGACACCAAGTTAATTAACCTACTGTGATTCGATGTAATATAGTTTGAAATGTCCCTTCAGGATTAATACGTTGATATCCGTCCTTTATAGGGTCGGTGTTTTTGGGTTTCAGTTTCCATAAAGGAGCCCATTTCATAATTATGTTTATCATTTTAATAAGTTTTAAAGATATTGTCTTTAAATCTAGAAACCACTTCCTAATGATTTTGTGCTGAAAGTGATTTCTTTGATATGTGAAATCAATTATTTCTTTGTTAGGTTTGTATCCTGCCCATGCTTGCTAACTGAATATCCAGTCAACTGGAATAAATTTAATGATGAATATTAAAAACGAAGAAAAATCTAACTTGTATTATTTTATAGCATTGCTATATTAATATTGAGTAGGAGAGTTATGCTGAAGCCCAATCGGGTGAAAACAACCGAGGAAGTATTTCTCGCTTACATGATATAATATTCAACTGGAGATGGCTATAAAGCATAGTAATTGAAAATTCTAAATTAACTTGATATCGTAACATAATGATAATTTGCATAATACCCATTTAAAAAAAAATGTGTAATTTGTGATTTCAGGAAAAATATGATTACCATTCCTACAGAATCCCAACAAAACCAGTAAAAGTGCAGCTAGTACATCTAATCTGCTACTGCCTACTCCTGATATTATTATTATAAACATCTTATCCTATCAAGAGTGATATAACATCAAAACGATCAAGCGTTTGGAACGTAGAACGAGAGCAAGGAACAAAATGTCCTCAACCAACTGTCCCATACATGGAACAAATAAGTCGAGGAAAAATAACATCGTGAGAAACTGAACTCACAACATCTGGTGGGGCTCGGATAAGCTTTGTGTTGATAGAGCTTTACTGGATGTACCAATTTTTATCCAACACTGTATTTTCATCTTTTAAATGATAATCCAGTTTTATTCTCTGGTATAACATTTTTTCGCTTATGAAGGTATTTAAATTAGTATGAGCAAACCAATCAAAGTGTTAGGTCCTTACATATGAAATTGGCGTTTCGTATGGGAGGAACAAAAAATCTAACATTTTTTAATATAATATATTTATTTGATCAAAGTATGAACCATTGTTTTCTAAGCACTCTTGCCATCTCATAGGTAGTTCATAAATCCCTTTACTAAAAAAAACCAGTCGGACGGGAACCAATCAAATCTTTGAAGGCGATTTGGAGTGCCCCATCGGTGTTCATTCTTTTCCCTTGCAAGTAGTTATCCAAAATTCTATACAAATGGTAATCTGTTGGAGTAAGATCCGGGGAGTACAGAAGATGTCTTAGACTTTCCAATGAAGCTCCTCTAATTTGGTAGCTGTCTGTTGTGTATTGTGTGGTCTAATGTTGTCGTGAAGCTGCAGTTGCGTGGAACGATTGACCAGCCTAGGTTGTCTATTCGCTAGTTTTTCCATCATAGTTTGCAATTGCTAACAATAGACATCAGCCGCAATAGATATCGGCCAGATTTTAGAAAACTGTAATGAACAATACCGGCACTCTTGGGGTTAATTTTCGCTTTGGGTAGGATTTCGCTGGTTGGCCATTGCGCTGAGTGCTTAAGTATTTTCCTATGCAAAATGATCACCATACACATCATTCACCTTAGAGTCGTTTCCGTAGCACTAGCACGTAAATAATGTGATATTTTAAGTTCCTCATTTTCTAAAGTGAGTGATACAAACAGAAGGAACAAACAAATTAATGAGGTCATCGAAGCACATGAGTAAATAGCTGTACAAATTGAAACTTGGAATTACTTACCAAAGAGGAGAAATTCGTGATTTAAGTGGCCAGTACGAAAGACGCCAATTTCACATGTAAGTACCTAAAATTAATTTTACAGTATTTAAAGGCTAAGCGGTTTTCTAAGCAGCGTGTGCTGGACTGAAGCATCAATAGTTTTCAAAATATATATTATGATTATCATAGATTACAATAAATAACAACACTTTTGAAGTTATACTCCTTTTAGCGCATTACGGAAAAATGATTAGAAGAAAGTCTTAAGATGCGCGCTGTGCGCGAATACAAGAACCGACAACCTAAAGGTAGCTATATTCGACATTTCACTTGTTACGCTAAGCAAGTATAACTTCTAACACATGTATCTGAAGAACACAGTTCTTTTTATCGCTTTGAAAGTAAGAGGTGCTGTTACTGCATTGCAACTAAACTCTGCCGGCACTGCTGAAGTGGTAGTTAGCTCATACAGACCCGACAGACGTGACGAACGAAGACGAACGTGAAGCTTCTTCACCTCATCTACCTCTGTGGGATATGGATATCTCTCAAAGTACACAAAACGCGACAGCAAGTAAATTTGAATGCATAATTTACATATTTCAACATTTCCAAAACATATTCCAGTCCGTATCAATACTTCCAGATCAGTACAGATTTAATAATGATGAATGTTAAAGGACGTCTAGAGTAAAAATTAAAAGTGACATTAAATTATATGTTGAGAACAGCTGCCAAAATACACATTAAGCAGAGTATATTTTCTAGAATACCGTAACAAGAAAGGCTCTTAAGTACAAACTTGCATTCCCATTTAATGCCACATATAATTTCACTCACTCAACTCCTATTTAACAATCATATAGATAATTGCAATAATGTGTCTGGTAGTAAAATTGCTTGGTAATAATATCCTCCTAGTCAATTTTACTTCACTCCAAATATGGTTAATATTATCGCACACAATTTATACTTGTGTCCAAGTGTATGCACAGACACAAGTGCTTCCTCCCTGTTCCAATGAGACAGCAGTCCGATACGATCGGATAGTGGCGGTGTGTGCCTCGAAGGGCCGTGCCTCTTAACCTCCAACTTTCTGACTTCAATATCTTAAATCCGACAAGGTATTTGTACACGAAATCTCACAATTTGTGACTGTACAATTTTGCCACTAGGCCGTGGGGTAGTCCATTTATCGTTAAAGTATCATATAGTTTGCGCAGCAAAAATTCAACGTAGGAACTAAGGTCATGGCGTATCGTTGGAAAGGTAATGGAATTCATTATTGAATTTATATATATGTATATATATATATATATATATATATATATATATGTTCATTATAATTTTTTTTAAATATGTCGTAGCCAAATGGCAAAAATGGAACACTTATAATTGTGTCTGTCACGTCTGTCCATCCTTATGTCACAGGGAGTTTTCTCGCAGATCGGTACAGCATGTACCATTTAAATTTGGAAGGAAGGTGTATATTATGTACAAAACCCAAACAAAAGATGTTGTATGATTATAAAAAATAAAATTATATTAGAATATTATATAATAATAGTAGCTCTCTCAGTCTACACGTAAACATGTATTGGTACTGTAGAAGTAAACAATAAATAGCTTTGTAATTACTATTATTTTAGATATAAAATATCTGAAAATATTTGAATCAGTTTGAAATTAAGATAACGCGGTTCTCAAATAAAGTATATTTTAATTTCGAATTGCGTGCAAATCAACAGATAAAAAAAGTGAAAAATCCAGCGTTTTCAGATTTAATTATCTGTGGATTTGACCTACTTGAATTTTTAACTGTTAAAAACATTTCAGTTTATTCAATTTAAGTTTTTGCGTGACGTTCTTTGAAACCGACGGAATACATTTAAAAAGCAATACTTTAATCTGCCATTAGCTTCATGACATAGACCCGTAATAAATACTTTTGAAGTAACGCAAGTCCTATATGCGATCATAGATCGACATATCTATGATACCTATGTCTATGACATATTCATTATATATCATTATATATTATCTGTTATAATATATGTATTATTAACCAAAAATATTAAAGACAGTAATTAATAATGGCAGTAAAGATAATTTAAAATATAATTGTAGTATGTTAAGATGACGTTGATGATGACATAGTAAATTTCATCGTTCCCCGTTACAACTTGTACACTTAGTCCTTGAGCGAGATCACATGATTCGGTTCTAGCGTCACGTCTGCCGATGAACTCGTTTCGTATGTCTCCTCGTGTGAATATGTTATAGAAAACATCGCTGGAATCTCAAGCAGATATAAATGTGTTTATTTAAGACAGAAGAGATAGCATATTTGTTGCGTTGCCACCCGGCCTGGCATGACATGGGAAGCACCTATTGCTCAAATAGTACAAACATGAAATGATGGAATTTCTAGGGGTTCTCGTTGGTTCTACTTGTGAAGGAAGCCTTCATATTGTCTGGTACGTATTGAAACGGAAACTGTACGACGCAATGTGAATATTTCTTAAGCGATGCTGTCAATTAATCAGATATAAAAGATAAAATAAAAACGATTACACATTAGATTTCACATCAGTTCGTTAGAAGTGCCTGACTAATCAGACGATGCTGGCAACATGTATAGGCATAATTTACTATATTGTGATACTGTAAAGGTCATCCATTGAGTTATATCTATGTAAAGGTATTGAAACACTATAAATTAACAGTTTTATCTCGCTGCCCATTCGGAACACGTGCTCCTGGATTATCCGTCTCGAGAAAATCATTTATTTCCTGCTACTTTGCTTCATGAGCACCAACTTTTTGAATCTCTTATATACATTTTAGTAAGTTGTAAAAGGACTGTGCAGTCTCTTGGGTAATAAGATTTAATTTTACTTTCTCCTACGTTGTTCGTTATGAACTACTGGACTTTTATTCTTAACTTAGGATGATAAATCTATTATGAGATGACATCATAATTTGATTAGAATTCATAGTTTCTTTTCCGTGGCTCTAAGGTTTTTAAGTATTGGTTTGATCTGGATCTGTTAAGTATTCCCGTTGCGATATAAAATAGTTTTTTATCACGTCATTGTCGTCATACCAATAAATATTTTAGATATGAAAGCGTATTTACTACAGTAAATTTATTTTTATGTTCTTCGAATATGTAGATACTCTTCATCTAGGTCCTAGCAATATTTTGTGGCATTTTTTAAACATATATTTGTCAAAATCACTTCTGGAAAACAAAAACACATACTAATTTAAATACACTACAAAAATAAAATAAAAACTGAAGACTACAGCGACCGCTTGGTGAGTAAAATTTTTAGCCTTCCTCACCAGCCCGTTATTTCAAGAATCGAACATTGTTCGGTATAGCGTTATCTAAGTTTAAGTTAAGTTAAGAGTGATAAAAAGTACATAAGCACAAAATATAAAAGCGAATCAAAGAAATATTGAAAATAAATATCTATATTAATTAATAAATGATATAGATAGTGAATAATTATTCATATTCTATATTTAGGGTTTCAGAATATGGAATTCTTAAAGAATTCTTATTACCATTAAATCATAGAGAATTAATTTGAGATTTTTTTATACTTTATTTACTTAAGTCTAATCGCAAGGTTCTGCAGTGGAGGCCGTGTTTAGTAAAATGAAGTGTTCACCAGATGGAAAGACGATCTCAACGCAGTAGCCGGTCCAGGATGGATGCGAGTAGAAGGAAATCGGTCATCTTGGCATTTAGTTAAAGAGGCGTATATCAAGCAGTGGACCGACAGGGGCTGATAATGATGATGATGAAGCATAAGGAAAGAAGTAGAAAAGGCGTTGACAATAGTTTTGAGATTAACAAGGATATTATTTTTACTAAAGCAGTTAAAGTATGCATGTATTAAGCATGTTCACTACATTTAGTTATATCTTTCGTACGATTTACATAATATTAAGCGAAATAGAAACTACTCGTAAACTTCCCAAAGTCTCTGTGTTACACCAATGAATCATTAGCTCTATATAATTATTTAACATTTTCTCTTATGTACAAAGTTTTAATAACCTAGTTTGCCCAATAGCTACAGATCCTACGGGATTTAACAATCCCCGTTTAAACAGTTGAAAAGTAATGATCTGCGTACATTTTTCTATTGTAGAATCTCTAATATAATCGACTTGGGTTTTTATATTACAAAGTTCATTATGGCATGGTATACTAATATTAATTAGTTTAATAATACAGTAAAATTTATACTAAATATAGTAAGATATAGAATAATAGATCTTCATAAATTCTTATGAAATATAATACCTATTAAGGTATTACCTATTCATTTTCCTGTATATACGAGGAGCGATTACTCACAGGCAATAATCCAGGGTTAACTTCAAAATTTTTGAGTTGAAGCGCCTGGCAGTTCCTCACCACTAGCAACATTAACATGCACCACCTGCGGAGGGCCTTATATTTTTAATGTGGACTTTACATTTTCTATGGCCTACTTTAGTGGGCAATCCATTTCGTGCCAAAGACAAGAGAAAAGGGCCTTTCGGTATAAAGTCTTGTCCCTACTTTGACGTGTATTAACTGCTTTAGCAAAAATAATGTCTATGGTAATGCAAAAATAATATCCTTATTAATTTCTGATGGTTCTGAACCTAATGAGGGAGGAGTTATGTTACCCTCACATATCCCTACTATAGGGATTAACGCTTAGGTATCACCTTTTATGTTCACAGGCGTATTGTGTTGCATGTGAACCGGGAACGTCTTGACTTGACGAACGGATTTATGTTTACGGACGCAAAGGATTTCATTCAATTGGAGCATCTAAATCTATTGTGTTGTCTTCTGAGTACAAGTTAAAACAATTTGGAATCCAAATCGAATTGTTTTATTAAGTTTAAATTTAAATAAATGTAAATTTTTTTGAAAAGTTATTTCACGCTCCCGGAAACTTGAATACGTTGAACTAAATTAATGTTGGAATTTTTCGTCAAGCATATTTCCAGTCGTTTTTGGTAATAAATAGTGAGAAATAGAGAGTGCTAAAGAATAACCATGATGACTATGAATTAAAACCATTAATATCTGCCACAATACAGCAACACTTCGGCGTTTGAAAATTTTGCGTCAATATTTTGAAGTGTCCTAAAATATACAATACCATTATTATTTTTATTGAATTGAGACCTACATGTGTCCCACTGTTGGGCAAAGGCTTGCCCCCTCGTAGATACCATACTATACATTTTTAAGTTTTTAAATAATTGAAACGTTAAAAATATATTTCCGCAGCTCTCTGGTTGGACGTAGTGTAGTTCAGCATGGACACGTGGTGCCCCATTTTGAGCGTCGAATAAAATTTTAAATAATGGAATTATTTTTGCAAGAGCTGGATTGGTTTTGTTTCGGGGTAGTACCAGTCCTGGTATGCCTAGGCCTCATTGTTGAGAAATGGAAGGTCAGCAATAACAACAAGACACGTAACCGCTGGTGTATTGATCGATCGCCGTATCACACAATTTTACTCGTCATATTTATTCATACTTTTAAACTCCAAAAAATATTTTATTTTGCCAGGGCCTAAAACCAAACAGATATTTATATTCCATTCCATATAACGCAAATATTAAATAATTCGTTTGATTTCGTGTAAATAATGTCATAACAGGGAAATTAATTTTAACATTTAAATAAAAAACGTGACGGCTTTAAGGTTGGAGCGATAAAGAAAGCCACCGGCCCTCCAATTTACCCGTGGAAATTTATTCTATAAACATTTCTGTATATAATCGAGGCGCCTTCGGAATTTCTGTCGAATGTTGACAGTCGCTAGACATCGTTGACTGTGTCAACACAATTTACGTTCCAACACCTTCCAGACTCGAAATTCGCGTCCCAATATTTAATTTCATCTAATATTAAATTTGAATTATATTTGATAAGTATACCATTTGTTACGTCTTCTAACTCGTTACGCTTCCCGCAAGCCTCCTCGATATCAAGCGAGGATGGTGTTTGATTTACGTTTACCTGAATGTATACTAGTCTAATTTGGGTTGCCCAACTTAATATTTTGCAGTTTTTTAATAATTTCAGCAGTTTTTTCATTTACTGCATAGTTTTTGTTTGCTCATATATATTGCACAGTCAATGTGCGTAAAAGTGTTTCAATGGATTTTATTGCATTTTACTAATATGTCAAATAAATCACCAGTGAAATTACAAAGGCTATGAATTTGGCTATATATTGTTCTTATTGAACAAGCTAAATTTTTCACGCCCAACAAAATGAGTACGGGTCTTAAATAATCTTTTTAGTCCCTTACGCCCTTTTTAGTTGCAGTGATCATTTATGGGACGACGGCTGCTCATAAAATAACTGGAAAGTTTTTTATGAGCAGCTGTCGGAAAAAGAGTGGGAACGTTCAAAATTTTCAAAAGATCTTTATTAACCACAGCTTTTTTTCTCAAAGCCCTGCCAGCTCATTAACTGTAAATCTCTGAAATAATTATATTGGGATAAAGTTGTTCATGATTATATGTAGACAACAATGTGAAAATAATTTTTAATTGCTAACAACATTTATTGTTTTTACAGCATGCTAGTTTAGAACGCTATCATGAAACAACTAAAAATATAAAAAGGTTATTCGATGTTTCTATTGGCCGCAATGTAGTCCCTTAAACGTTGAGACCGGTTATCAATAGCAGCATGCCCTCTTTCTTGGGGAAATGCTTCATTGCCAACCGTATGGATTGTTTTAGGGGCTCTAAATTAACATGGCGTTTAGACCAAGTTTTACTGTCTAAAATTGATCATAAATCATAATCCAGATAATAATAAGATCGGGACTAGACGACGGCCAGTCTTCAGCTCTGATGAAGTCCGACTAGTTCGCTTCCAAACAAGCATACAGGATTTCTTCGAACTCCTTCCCTTGCTGTTTTGGTCACCTTTTTCGTACGAACACTATGTGAACGGCCAGATCTTTCTCTGTCACAAACAGAGGAAGTCTCAATGAGACTTCCTCTGTTATTGTACGTATATTAATAGTACGGTACTTACTTTGTGTAATACAATCAAAACGATTCTGTTTCATCTATCACCCCACTGGAGTGGGTTGATAAAAATATTTTGCGATATTGAAATGGATTTTAATATCGCAAATTATTTTACAATGTGTTGGTACCAAAATGAGATAATACAATGTACAATCGTGTAATACAATCAAAACGATTCTGTTTCCTCTATCACCCCACTGGAGTGGGATGATAAAAATATTTTGCGATATTAAAATGGATTTTAATATCGCAAAATATTTTACAATGTGTTGGTGCCAAAATGAGATAATACAATGTACAATCGTGTAAAATTGACAGATTTTAAATTCAAATGTAATAGTTTTTTATTTTTTATTGCAACTATACTTATGGCCACATAAAGTAGATATTACGTTATTAAACAAGAGTCAGCTAAATGCGTAATGATTCAGATAACAAAACAAAATGGTTCTATGTTGCACCAACAAGTGATAATATTTTCAAACGTCGAAATTCGTATAACTGTTGATACACTTAATATAAATTGACTTATACTCAGAATAATTTTTAGAAACTGAACCCAATGTTGATTTTCAATATGAAAGTAGAAGCATTGAATATTACTTAACAAATTAGTATAACCATATTGTCAAAGATCTACGAACGCGTCTTTGCGTACGTTATAAATTTTTTTCATTCGACTTGCGCGTCACTGTAGTGTGAAAATAATTACAATAAATTCAGTGAAGTTTACTATGTATATGCGCAATATTTTCGTTTTATTGTTTACATCAACATATCAATCTCTATCCATATTCATAATATTAAATAAAATTCAATTAGGGAACTTTTATTGTTCCTCCTATTTACTTTCGATTAAATTCGTTGCGGGGCCAAAGACAGTTTTAGGTTTTCTCTCGGGATTCCAGGGATCATGTCAAAGGGTCGTAAGTGATTGTCACTGTCGATAATGGCTAGAAAGGAGTAGCAGGGGTGGGAATGAGTGGTGGCCCAAGCCCGTTAAAAAAAACTTTATAGTATAGAGGACCAACGAGCAATGCAGCCCTTATATTACTCAGCATGATTACTATGCCGATGTATTGCCCTTCTTTACACCTCTCCCCCCAATGGGCCACCGGCTACTCGCAAATTGCACGAAACATGACACCGTAGATGTTACTTTACGGCGGTATCAAGTGAGCGAGAGATGCTCTTGTCGTGCCGGCCCAATTCCGCTGCAGAGAAGCATGGCACTGCCTACTATTATACTAATTAGTATGTTACTGATTAAGCAATCTGAAAACCTTCATTAGACTAAAGGCTAAAAATTCAATTTAATAAAAACATTTTTAAACTAAGTAACAAGCGAAATTGTTCTATAGTTAAATAAAACAGGTAACATTCAAAAAATATTTTTATGTTGAAAACCTTTTTAACGTATTTAGAGCAAACCCATTTTCTTTAAAAGTGCTGCATTCGGTATTTGTTATACCTGTAGGCATCTGTAATCAAATATCGTTCAGTAAACTAAGCCGTAATTGTTATTTAAAAATGCAGTTGCTTTTGACGGACGTATTTAATGTTATTTGCCGACTGAAGTTTCAATAATTGATAAATATAAACTAACATTTAGTGAGGACCGTTTATACTTGATGAAGTCGCAAATACCGCGGTTTAATATATAAATCAAATATTTAAAATTATATTTACATAATTCGACATCTTCAAATATTCTGAATGGAAAGATTATATTTTTTTTTTACAATATTTCACACAATAAAAGAACAATCGATGAACTAAAATCTCCAATATTGAACCGAATAATTTGTTTCGGATGAAGTCATAAAAATGTATGAGATTAATAACGGTATTACCATGGCTATCTGTGACACGACTTTTGTAGGGTCATGCCCAAGCCATGAAACATGTTTCGAATAGAAATACAAGGATTTGTGACAGTGGACTTAACGGATCAATCGTTTCTTATAATGTTCATACAGAGTAGCTATTAAATAGATACTTTGTAATATTCGAAATATTGTGCTTAATACAATATTTTCGGTCCATTTTCTGTTTAGTAAAATTTGTCCCGTACTTAAGCGCATTAATTTTTACATATCTCTTTTAATATTAT
>JAFELO010000102.1:267462-285040 GCA_017140195.1 Eumaeus atala | reverse complement strand
CTTGGACTTGTGTATCTGTGGTTTCTGAATGCATAGCGAATAGATGCGATAGAGAATTTAGCCTACACGGCTACGTCACAAATGTTTGCGCAGTCGCAAGTGCAATCTCCATTCTCTCATTCTCCTAATCCGGTGGAACAGCAACACCGTTGACTTGCTGACTCCAGACTATTATAAGAAATGTAAAACCCCTAAAAAATTTTATGTTTGTAATTTAACAACATTTTTGTTTGGTCCCACCCACAATTTTAGCCCAGGACATCAAAATCAACCGTCAGTGGCTAAACACATTCTTACCACAAAACTACGTAGCAGTCACGTGTGTATGTATATAAATAGATAGTTAGGAACTTTATTAATTTTCTTTGAACTGGGCTCACCCCTGATTCCGAAGTGAAGTGAAACTGTCTCTTATGACATTTATGAAAAAAATAATTCGTCACAATATTACCAATATCCTTTTCCGCCCACAGATCGTCCAATTAAACAATAGATAAACCTAGAAGTGGCACTTATATTTTATGATGACGTCCACGCTTTATAAAACACGTCCAAATAATATTTCCTTAAAAGATTCACATAATTGTTTGCTTAGGTATGAAAACATACACTGATTAAGTAAACATATGAAAACGATATTATGCTTGGTCAGCGAAAATATTACTACCCGTGGGGTCAGGTTCGGTGAATACGCTTAGGGATTTATTCCACTTTTATCCCTTGCGTAAGTGCAAAATGTGGGTCAGGTACTTAATACCTTAACACCTTTTAAGGTAGCCTTAAATTATGGTTATTACTCAAAGTGGTAGGTCAATGTTGCGCTGTAAGAAAATTTCATATTCATTCTATAATTTTATCTTTTATTTTAGAATTTTCGTTCATTTTGTATAGTCTAACAACATCTATTTTCTTATTTTATGGGACTTACCTATTTACTCCCAAGTTGTACCTTTGAAAATCCTTAGATCTTTCTATCAAATTTTCCTAGAGGTGATGGGTTCTCAAATAATAGCCTTCTCGTCACTCCCATGCTACCGCACTTAAATTTACGTGATACAGGCGTGATGCTTTCCTTACGCCTTACCTCCGAAGGGCCGCCGGAAACTTACATACGGTGCAACCCCACCGCATTTCTGTCATTTTACGGCGGTACCTTATGAGCGAAAGGTTTCCCGGTCGTGTGATTAGGCTGCAATGTTGGTTGTTTGTTGGTCAGTTTGCATGGAACAGGGGTCTGAAACTACTGATTCGTTTTGAAAAATTCTTTTACCATTAGAATCCTACATTATTTCTGATGAACATAAATTATATAGCATTTTATAAAACGCAAGAGATCAGTATGAAAACTTTGATACTGTAATTTTAATGTAAAAAAAGTCAATGTAAATCATTATATAGCAAGTACACAAATTATTGACAACCAGCTGACCCAACAAACATTGCTCTGTCATAAATTGAATTTGTTGTCATTTTAAGGCATAATGATTACGACGTAGAAAATAAAGTTTAAAATTAGTGTATTTTTAAAAACAATACGTTTTTGCCATATAATGTAAAATATTCGTGCGAAGCCGGGACAGACTGCTAGTAAATTATAAATTGTCATGACGTCGTAGGTAATTTACTGACATTTCTTTATTTAAGTTTATGCATTGCTTAACTTTACCTTTATATCCACATCACGTCCGCTATTAAACAGTTTCGCCATAAACCACTTGATGCGGTCTTTAAAACCAAAGTTTTCCTTCTAAGATCGTGATAGTAGAAACAGAAGTGGAGGATTATATCGGTGATGTGCTATAGAAGCTTTATCAATGCACTCAGTGTCTGAAGAGAAGTTTTTATAGATAACAGATCTCTCAATCAATAACAAATCTCCTCTCGTCCTATTGTTACATAAAGAATATTACTACAATTAAACTACTTTGGCAACCATGGTTTAAGTCCACCCGTGGCCATGGTTGCTGTGAAGCTTCTGAAACGTCGGGCTAGTTAAATAATTTTAAAGTAAAGTAAGTAAAAGTAGTTTTTACATTTGCTTAAACTTAAGACATCAATAAGGAATATTTTCAGGGTCGTTATTATATTAATACTGCATTGTGACAAGAAATGGTCCGGTTCTCCTATTCTTTTGTGTAAAGTACTAAGGTTTGAAAACTTTGTTATAAGAATTCTTTTATGAGGGGTTCGGATAAAAAGTCTTCATGCTGATATTAGTATCCAATGTTACTCGACGTATTCATTGAGTAGAAATAAATTATTATATGTAGTTTTGATACTTATTTTCTCTTACTCAATTTGTTTCACAAAAATATACAAATAAATACCCTTCAATACCATTAACTCTTACCATATACTTTAATTTATGGAAACGAAATCCCAACCATAAGTGTACTTGTGTTGAAGCCATCGACAATTCTAAACTCAGTCTTAACGTTATAACAATGTTACCAGTTGTGTAACGTTTAGGACCCAACTAAATTCAGTGGTAAAGATTGAAGATAACTTTGTAACGTTAGCAGGAGGCCACCTCCTTGATTGCACTTGTTAAGTGATAGTGAAGTTGATATTGTAAGGCTGAGTGGTTTTTTTTTACTTATATAATAGTTTATAGAACTGGTTTTGATATAATGATTCTCATAATTTGTTTTATTATTGCAAGAACGCTTTTGCGCTCCGCCCAATAAATCAGCTGTATGTATGATTTTTTAGAATATTTCAGATCATTTATTATTAGTCACTATGGTATCTATCCATCCAAATCCAATATTCACAGTTTAAATGAACCGCGAAAATGCTTCCTTATTGACTAGCTCAGACACGTGAGTGTGCCGCTGCCGACTAATCTGCGATCACTGCGATCTACCTTTTTTTTAATTGTCCTTTAGCCTCTGGCTGCCGGTGATTTAAAAAAAGAATTAAAAACCAATAAAACGGTTACACACCCATGCAGTAGCTCATTCCAAGTAATACACACGCTTCTATCCCGTATCTGAGTATCACAATATGTTTCTGCTAGATGCAGAATATACCTTTAATTCTGCCTAAATGCTATTGCATAAAATACTTTGAGTGTGTATATTGTGTTTGTAATTACACGTGGAAAGAAATGAACACACATTTTAATGTAGATTCGATTTTCAAACTTACGTACCTCAGTTTCCAATTGTTCATGTATTCCATTCACCCCATTGGAACGTCAAGTTATATTCGAAACCGAAATTATCATTGGAATGAATTGAAGAAATATGATCTTTGGATTCATACAATCAACGCAAATACCCGATTTCTTAGCAAAAAGGGGAAATATTTAAAACGGATCAAAAGCAATTCTATCTATCGACTGAACCATAAAAATTCCGAGCATTTGAATTGAAAATCGTTGTTCAAATTCTTTACTTTTCAATTAACATTGGATATTTTTAGATATTATGATATGAACTTAATCTTAAACTTACGTGTAGGACTTTTTAGCGATGATACCTATTTTGAAGATGATTTAGTAAAGATTTTTGCTCTGATCTGGAAAAAATATTACTATTATGGGACTTTTCTTCTGAATCAGCCTTTATTCATAAAAACACGATTTGCACAATGGCAGCTATATTGTATATTAGTATTTCATTAGTTATATAGCATAATCCAGTAAAACTCCACACAAACTATTAAAAATTAGTAGTGCTTCTTTTCACAACACGCTTACCATGTTTTTTTAATTTAATTTAATATTTTATGTCCCCGTGAGATTATTGGAAGTTCTCCTTTTTAGAATGAGTAAGACTTTAGACACGACTCCGAAATATCTACATTTCTACCTCATCTTACATATTCATACATAGACATTGCATAAAGCCATCAATATAATTCTTGAAGAAAAAATCACTGAGGTATAGTGACGAAAAAATCTCCAATTTTACGATAAATGCTATTATACGGACATCTGAATCTGAAGGAAATAATTAGATGGGGGACATGTAACCGGTCTCTTAGAAAGGATATATTTTTTTTAACTACATAAAAGCTTACTTTTTACTATAAGAAACAACTTAAAAAACTTAATGTTATTCTTAATTTTTCATCTCATGCGGTTTGAGAGTTTTCGATGGCTTATTGGAGGGGAGCAGGAAAAGGGAGCAACGATTTTGTAACAATGTTTATGGGCGGAGGTAATCACCAAAATCCAACTAGCGGCTCCTCGTTCTCCTCACTGTAATATAAAAAGAAAAATATTACGACGTGAACACTGAATACATTCAAATATTGACTTTGTTTGATTCGGTTCCATGTTTCATGTACAATGAAATCATGCTAAACATTCAAAGTTTTGCATGAACAGTACTTGAACTAACTAACATTAGCAGTAATGGAACGGCATACAGTCATCTCCCAAAGGCAAAGTGCATGAACAACCTACTCTAAACTGCCCTTGTTTGAAGTGGAATTTGCATTCAATTATCCCCTCAAATTAAGTAGCAAACATATTTACAGATATAAATAATTATAGTCGGTCTTGGTTCCGCTCTAATATTATAATGACAAGCCGATAGATGCGCCAAATACTTTCAGCCATTCTGGATGTTCTCAAATATGAAACAAAGTCCCCAATAGCTGTCTGTCTGTATGTGATTGATCTTCCTAAAATCTACACAACGGATTTTTATGCGGTTCTTTCCAGTGGAAAGATCACTTTTCGAGGAAGTTTTAGGTACTTAATCTATTCACAGCCAAAATATGGTGGCTTGGTATATAAATTGCAGGAATAATTTTTCACAGCATCTAATAATCAGCATTCTTTTAAACAACAACATGTATAATTATGATGATAAGTTTCAGGAGTGTTTTATAGTTTCAAGTATTTAGAAATGTCTTTTTAGTCTAATTATTATGCATACTACATGTTAAATTGCTTCCAGTATTAACTAAAGTCATATATATGAAATAATATGTATAAATATGTATATTGCGCCTGGCAAATATTGCTACGTTGGGCAAAATTTGTAAATATAGACATGGCATTGGCAAATGTTGAATATCTTATTAACACTTGGAAATATAGACATGGCATTGGAAAATGTTGAATATCTTATTAACATTTGTAAATATAGACATGGCATTGGCAAATGTTGAATATCTCATTAACATTTGTAAATATAGACATGGCATTGGCAAATGTTGAATATCTTATTAACCATGAAATTTTGATGATGATGATCACTGCTAGAAGTTCCAGAACAACATATGAACTACGGCGAATCCGACGGCGCCGCATAATTCGTACTTCAACTTAAGTAAAAATAATTTCAAGATTTAAGTTCGAAATGAGAAGAATAAGTGTATTCATTTATTGCACTTCCGTGGTATCTTAGAGCTGATTTATCTGTCTCCAGTAACAAAGTAACTTAAATTATATATCAAGTTTTAAATGGCCTGAACCCCACGAATACAATATTTTCTCAAAAGTAAAATTGTTATTCCACATTGTGATCCGGTACCAAATTTCACCCAAATCTGTGCAGTAACTTTTGCGTGAATGAGTAAGGATAAGGACATACACCCACACTGATAAATATATTTTCATAAAATATACACATAACAGCGATGTCGAAATTTAACTACAAACTGGAATCGTGAGTTTCTATAGAACAACCGCACAACCTGAGGATGTTTCATTGAGGATGTGTTTTGTGTGAATACCAATTTAGGTTAGCTAGCGGTTTTTTTAGGTACTCGTTGTATCAAAAAAACTCAGGCTCAGATTCTTATTTTAAGAATACATAATACTAATTAATTATCACAGTGAAACTCGTTTAATTTTATTTAAATTTTAAAACAGTAAGAGGTATTGCTATGCTGCATGGGATGATATAGTGCCATGTATGGTACATGACACTACTATGCAACGGAAGTGGGCCGGTATGACCGGAGAGGTACCGCTCGCTCACATGATATCGCCTTTCGATGTGAGTAGCCGATGTCCCATAGGGTGAGGTGGAAAGGATTGTTGCCCACATCTGATCTGACGTTGCTGAAGTATTCATGGGCGTTGGTGGTCGTTGAGAAGATTACTCTTTTGTCCCCCTATACAATAAAAAGAAAAAAGTAACAGTAACAAAATACACTGTTCATGGGTTTTGTTACTGTTACTTGTCCACTGACCATAGGATCCATATCCTATGGTCAGTGGACAAGTACGACATAAAACGGATATTGTCAAGGGCCCATTTTGGTGCATCCAGTTTCAAATTAACATTGTTAAGAATTTCGATTTGAAAATAAATGTGTATTTCTTTACGCATCGCTAGATTTTTGGTAGCCCTGTCTTATTATAGAAATTAGATGTTCGCTAAAACATTTCATCGCTAAATTGATACTGAAGCCCTGGTAACTAACTTGGGACTAGTTTGGGTGCCTCACCGCAGTCTCATACAACTGAGCCGGCTGCTCGCCTGTGAAATTCACTTTGCTGGTGGCTACTCAAATTATATCCGTCGTCACATTTAATTGCGATACCAGTATGAACATCACTTTGTGATATTGTCACTTATCTTAAAATATGACGTCTGAAGATTAGTAGTATAGTCAGTTAATTAGCGTAATTGTCTGGCACGACCGAAGAAGTACTTGTACACACATGTTAGAGGCGTCATATTTTTTTTAATACCGAAAACTGGCAAACGAGGAATCGGATCCTTTCGATGACTACGGACTCCCGTGGACATTCGACAATTGGTACGCAGATGCGTTGCTCTCATTCATGGTATAATGTCACGTGCAATACAAAATCAAAAGAAATCCTATTTAAAATAAAATATTTTCATTCAATTAAAATTTAAGGGTTCTGGGATGCCATCATCAGACCGCGACTTCATGAAAATAGGATAAACTAAGAAGAATATCCCATTAAAATAAAATAGAATAAGCTAAATAATTTCACTCAGTAAAAATTTATGAGAGGGCGAACCAAAAATACTGAGTAATTTTATATGACTCTCGTACAAGGAAAATGTGATTATGCTTTTATTTTATTATAATGACCATTGTATGGTTTTTGGGACTTCACAATAGGACATAATACCTGAGTTTGTAACAGCGTAAGTATAACGTATTTTATATAAGTAACTATATGAACATTTCTATTACCCTCGTGACCCGACAACTTATTAGCTGTATGAAAAAATACTTAGACAAACTTGTAAGCCAAGGAAAGTGTCTAAATTACAACGGCTATATATTTTTTAAGTAAAAGCATATAATTTATTTCGACAAGACAAATGTCATGTTCTACGAACACGTTCTCCCTAGGCCGGTCAACGTCGATGGTGCTATTCTCCAAGTCGTCTACCTCGGGCAACTATCGCAATTAGGTAGATATAACTTCGAGGAGGTAGCCGTTGGAAGGATTCGGTTGAGCTGCGCAGCATTCCGGAAGCTTCGTCACGTTCTCACGTCGACTATACCGCAGAGCTTGAAGACTAAAGTCTTCAATCAATGCGTTCTCCCCGTGATGACCTAGTGGGCCGAAACATGGCCTCTTATTTTAGGACTGGTCCGCAAGTTTGCAGTAGGTCAACGGGCTATTGAACGTGTTCCTCATGTCAAGTGTTGGTCGACCGTTCACCAGGTGGGAAGACGATCTCTTTGCAGTAGCCGGTCCGAGATTGATGCGAGTAGCAGGAGATCGGTCGTCGTGGCGTTCATTGAAAAAGGCCTATATCCAGCAGTGGACCGATAAGGGCTGATATTTATTGATTGATGTAATTTATATAAATTAATTGCTTATTTAATAAAGAATACTTTTTTAAATTTCAGCTATTGTATTACGGACGAAAATAATCTGGCAAAAGCAAATGAAGCAAGGCGGGCAGGTTAATTGGAAACTGATGAATTCCATCAGGTTTTTTCTCGGCCTGTCCGTCAATATCGCTCCGTGTACAGCTATCGGGCAAAATGATTCATTACCTTTAATGCTGTAGCTACGAACGAATATCCATATTTTTTATTTGTTATTGGTTAATCAAGATGCAGATTTCAGAATACCGCACAGTAAAGTTTTATACAATAACCGCTACACTGTATGATTGTTCATATATACACTGTATGAACATAATTTTAAAAATTGTCGCAAATGGGAAGTTGGAGTCTTTGAGGACTACAGATGCTCATATAAATCACTGCAATTATTGTGCAGATTAAACCAAGGCTATCCTTTTCTTCTCTTCTCCAAAGGGCCACTGGAAGCTCAAAAGCGGTACATTAGTATCTGTCAATTTTGACTGTACACTGACTGCTATTATAGTATTATCTGTGGACTTATCAAACCACGTTAGCCTAGTTCTGTGCTAAGTACCGTACGGGCTTGTGTTGTAGGCACTAGACAACGGAAATATACGAATATTTAATATTTTTATAAATTTAAGAAGTTTTATATATTTAAGATTCTTCTTATCTTTTTCTTAAGATTCTTATTATATAGAGATTCTTATGATATATAATACATCCATAAGCTAGGCAGGATTCGAACGCGCGAGCGTAACATGCGGACTAATCGCCACGTTACCAGCATAGCCAGCCAGCCAATTAACCGCCATGTCACCAACTGAGCCAGCGATTTGTCAAAAAAATACAACAGTATCTGTCTCGCCCGTACTCCATTCTGGCGCAAGGCACTAGGAATTAATGTCTTAAGTTTTCGCGAATGTTACTCATTACAATAAAACTATTTTTATGGATTTTATCGCGGTTTATTTAATTATTTAACTAGCCCAACGTTTCAGAAGCTTTGCTGCAACTAGGGCTCCATGTAGACTGGGATGGCTGATGTACTGATGTCACAAATTATAATAATTTAGTTGTTCCGATTAAGGTAAGCAGTACTTATTGTTTTTTGCTATCTTGAGGTGTTGTTTTTGTGTGTGGTGTGGTTTTCCCTAGTGAGGATTTGCGCTTTATCAAATCTAATGTAATGGTTAGGGCCAACTTTGGCATGCTTACAGAGCGCATATTTTGTAAATCGCCTGTGTTTCATACCAGCTATTTGTTCCTTAACGCGAGTTTTTATAGGTCTTTTAGGTTACTCTGTATAAAAGAGTCACAGTCACAATCAGGCTAGTACACTCCTGCATGTTGTGGAGGGATATGGCATTTCACTGATGGTAAGAATTGACTAACCTACTTTGGCCACTTAAAATATTTTTTATTGAAGTTCCCTCGAGAATATAGCTAATTTTGTCAGTGGCCCCTTTTAAATGTGGTAAAATTGCAGGTAAGCGCTCGTCGATGACTTGTCCCACTCGGCTTCTGTGGAAGAGATGGGGAACCCGAAGCTTGTTGTCTCGCAGAACTTGTTCGGCATGTTTAAGTTCAGTATCCAGGCATTCCTCGTCACAGACGTCTCGTGCTCCCTGAAACAAAGATTTACCCAGGGTAGAGAACTGAGTTGGATGGTGATGAGAATTGCCGTTTAGACACCTATCTGTATGGGTATGCTTTCTAAAAACAGTGTGACCGAAGGTTTTGTTGGGATTAGAGATGACCAAAACATCTTAGGACGCTAAATAATTAATAATTATTTGCCTCAAACTCCAATATAAATTTAATTTTGGAGTTCATATTATGTATATGGTTAAGGAATGAGGTTACTCTATACATAGATAAAATTGTGAAAGTATAACCAACATATCTCTTGTAGAACCTTGATGTCACTGCTGAAGTTCGAAGGGCAGCTTCCTCAAAGTCCTCCATAAAAGTATCTGCGACTACAGGTGATATTTTGTGGATTGACATTGGGTGCATTGTTGTGCATCTATCGGCTCGAACATATTTTATTTCTCTTTTCTTCTACTTTAATTGTAATTAAATTTAATTGTTTTAATTATTATTTTTTTTGCTGCTTATCTACTTGTGAGGTCCCGTACATACTAATAAACATGTCCATTGTCTTGCTGTTTTACGTTTTGTGACGTAAATGTTAATGTCATAACTTTTGCTAAACAATATTTTTACTGGTGCTAATGTGTAACAGTGTATCTATGTTTACATCCTCAAGTGTGTGTCTCTTTCTTTCTTTCGTTGTACCCCTGTTGGTCGTTCGACACAAATAATCACCAAAGCAGCCATGTCCGGCGTGAATCTGCATCGGAGGGAAGGCGAGGGCTTTGCGCCTTCGGTAAGAATAGAGGAGCTATTGGTAAACATGGAAATAGGGATTGTACATCAAACTAAGTTGTTGTGTCTCTTGGGCACATAAATACTTTAATGAGTCCACGAAGTGGTGACAGGACTGTCGATGCATGTTTAGCTAATTTATAAGTTGGTGAAACAATGTATCAAACCAAAAATCAAAGAAATCAAAGCTGTCATCTCAGTCCACCCGTGACTATGGTACCCGTAAATTGCTGTAAAGCTTCTGAAACGTGGGGTTAGTTAAATAATCAAATAAACCGCGATAAAATCTGTAAAATAGCATTATTGCACTGTGATTTAATTTCCTATCGGGCCTCGTAAATGAGATTTTTGTAAACATTAAATTTGAAAGCGGCGTCATGTAGTCGGTTCCATACGTAGGCATGGATTGCCTCATTTGGTGATGGGTTCATTTTTATTTCGGTTCTATCAAACGTCATTGGCATAAAATAATGACCATATAAAGAGTGCATTTGCATACCCTTCCTAATGCCATCTTATACATTATAGGATTTTGAATTGTAATTTGTTAAGACCCGGTGGTCCACAGGTGGTGGCATATAGAAGAGCAACGTATATGCTCATCCATTAACTGCACAGACATTACTGGGTGTTACTGGTCCAAGTAAAGCATTTCCTGTTTGTCCCATATGCTATAAAAACATAACCTATACTTCATTCAACCGAATAGATTATGCCCTTTCCCGCTATTCCATGCACGTTTTAAGCACATAGCGTAGGGATTTTAAGGAATGCCAGCAAGGCTAGAAGTTCATTGCAGTAAGTGACTCAACAGAGCAGTTTATGGTAATTAATTGATAACTTCACCATCAACACACTCACAATTAATCGATCAAAAATGAAGCGGCCACGTCATTTTTGACTGACAAATGATAAAAATTCACACCAAAAAACTTTCAACATTCACACTTACAATTCCGATACACGCATAGAACAAGAAAAAACAAAAGAAATGCATCCTTTCAGGAAATACCGTTAGACAAATAAATGAAATACTCTAGATCCGTACAACGAAATGTTAATTCCATTTATAACGCACCGACACAAGGCTATTACTGACATGATATGTAACGCTGACAGATATAATTAACAAGAATCCGCGTGCCTTACAGGTCGCCATGAAACTATGCTGCAAAAAAAATCTTGACACATTTCACCAGAAAATTTAAAATTGCAATTTTATAATTTAACTAGTCGACTCGTACTTATAAGATTCGCAAAGTGCGGCAACATCGCTTTTGTGCGTTAGATAATTTATTATTTTACTGACCTCAGTCATAAATAATTTTATATTATATTATTTATTAAAATAGTTTTAGTCCTCTCTCTAAAACTAAATTAATAACAATTCGCATATTTACAACATGTTTGCATTATTTTAGAGCGCAAGGTTTAGGTACATCGTTCATTTGGCTGGCTCTTGTCATCTCAATGTCACGCAATTATACCCAACTGTGTCACAAGGAGGGTAATGCTTTTCGACAATTTGCATATATGTATGTACGGATGTACTTTTTTGTCTATGCATGTAAATTTATATGTTTCATTTTATGGCCTAAACGGCTTGACGGACTTTTACGCATGAGGTGTCACTAACACCGTCTGGCTCATTGGGTAATGTGGCGGTTGGTCTGCGTGTCACGCCAGAGGTCGCGGTCTCGAATCCCGTCTAGGTCATGGATGTTTATATATGTGTTATATGTATTTCTATAATAAAATTCTTCAATATATAAAACTTCTTATATTTATAAAAAGAATATTAAATATAGTCCCCATGTATAGTTCTTCTAACAGAAGTCCTTACGGTACACGGCTAGGGTGGCGTGGTGTGATAAGTCCACAGAAATTAATGTTACAATAATATAATGTTATCTTATATATAAAATTCTGGCGTCACAGTGTTACTTACCTTACTCCTCCGAATCGGCTTTACAGATTTTTACCAATTTTTATATGCATATTCAGTTGATCAGAGAGCTAGCTACAATTTTTTTTATTTATACGTCACTTTGACAACAAACCGATTTAAGACAGTACAACGTCTTTCGACACCTAGTAATATTATATATTAATATAATTAATGAATCAATATTAATATAATATTATAAAACAATTAGAGAAGTTCAATTATTTTTTTCTTACCTAACATACAGTGTAAATAACTTGTAGTATTAATTTAACAAAAACTAAAAATATTATATTACATAATTTTATTAATTTCAAATAAAAATTTTAAAAGATCAAAACACGAGAAAAGTCCTCCTTATCTTCTCCCCTCCCATAGACTATATTTCACAGATTACTTATAGTATAGGGGGACAAACGAGAAATGTTTTGCCAATGGGCCACCGCGACACTGAAGATATCAGTTTACGCTGTTATCATGAAAGTGAGTGGTACATCTCTGATCGTGCCGACCCAATTCCGCTACTATGTCTCTTGGCACTACCTCTTAATATTCACAAGTTTGAAACCAAAATTCCTAATTTATTAATTCACTAATCAATCCGGACACTAGAACCGATCATAATTTTATAGTCCAACCCGTGAAAACAGCCCTTAGTCCAGTTACACCGTAATCCACGTAAAACCGTTATTTATATTATTGGCATGCAGAAAAAAAATCGCAATCATGTCCGTAAAGGCCTGTTCACAAAATAGAACGTAAAATATACCGGTTAATATCTGTGTAATCTCAATAAAGAACAATGCGACCTTCTTTTCTGTTTCATAAAGCTGATGTCTAAAGTAGGTATGGAAGGAGTGTAATATAAAGCCGAACGGTTTGTTAGAATCCTAATAGAAATTCCGTACGCACCTCAACAAGAGTTTAATATCATACGAATACTTTCTTCGCGACAGCAAAAATATCATATCATTCCTCTTCTCTCTGTCTTTCCCTTTCTAGGTCACATAAATATTATATAAGTTAAACGCCTTTGTCTATTTGTGAATGTGACTGCTTGTCTCTACAGTGTTGGGCTGAATCAAACTTATACGATATTAATTTATTCATGTTTTATGGTCCGTACCATTAGGTCGTGTAGTACGCATTCCATCCAGTGTTTAGGACGTCAGAAAAATGGTTGCCCAATTTTCATATTCATAACGTGTCCACAAAGGGAAGGCATTTGGGTGACAGAAAACATTGCAATCCTTATACTAATAATAATCTTTACGACACCAAAATTTAGCCGACCTGTGTTTTGCTAACCCGCGCATTTTGTATAATCAATGTCCTAAGACTCTACGCAAATTTTGAATAGACAGGGGGCAAATGAAAGTATTTTTTAATTGTAAATCAAGTTACGTGCAATACTTTTTGATATTTTAATTTCCATAGGGGCGTTAGAAATATATTAAAATCTAAGTTATACCCTTAATATGATGAGTTGGTATGCGGAGGTTTATCCTTTTATAGGCTTCCGTATTTGTATAATCCCTGATTGTAATAATGGGCATCGCTTGTGACGACCAGGTGTAGGGACAGCGTAATCCAGTTGCCAACAGTGCCTCCAGTGATAAAAACTATTGTATGATCTATTCTGTTTATATTTAACTGGTTATATTGAATTTGGCAACTTGGTCATATTCAATTTCCATTAAAACTATTTGATATTAAAGAATGAACAGATTTCGGTAATGGATGTTATATAAGTGTTCTTAGAAAATCGTTGATATTCTGTTAAAGGGATATGGCCTTTGGCCACAAGCCAAAACTCCACTGATACTGGATACGTTATATTTGTATTTTCTGACAAAATATGGGATATCAGGCATTTAGTTCTGATAGTGCTGTAACGAATTTACTACACTATAGTTAGTTAGTTGTATTTTCTTTATAACACCAGTTTCCCTTTGTATTTAAGTTTATCATCTTCATCAGCCCTTATCGGTACAATGCTGGACATAGGCCTCTTCCAATGATCGCCAAAACGACCGATCTCCTGCTACTCGCATCCAACCTGGACCAGCTACTGCACGGATTTTTTCCCTAAACGCGGCCTCCACTCCGGAACCTTAATAGCACATCTGCCATCTGTTCTTCTGAGTGTGTGACCAGCCCATTGACACTTTAGCGAGTTTATTCTTCGCGTGATATCGGATGTCTTAGCTATTTGCTTTATAACTCTTCCAATTCTATCGGACACAGAGATACCCAACATAGCACGTTCAATACTCCGCTGAGCTACAGCAAACCCGCGGACCAGTCCTAAATTAAGCGGCCGTATTTCGGCCTCGTAGATCATTACGGGGAGATCGCATTAGATGAAGTCTTTCTTATTCAAGCTTTGCGGTATAGGCGACGTAATAATGTGACGAAGCTTTCGGAATGCTGCCCTGCCAACTGAATCCTTCTATCGGCTTCCTTCTCGAAGTTATGTATACCTAATTGCAATAATTGCCCGAAGTAAACGTATTCATCTACGACTCCTAGAATAGCACCATCGATGTTGACCGGTCTAGGCAGAACGTGTTCGTTGAATATGACCTCTGTCTTGTCTGTATTAATCCTAAGGCCAATACGTCGGAAGATTCATTTAGGCAATATTTCTTGCAAGCTCTCCAACGATTCGGCCAACACAACGATATTGTCGTCGAAACAAAGATGTCGGAGGCACTCGCCGCTAATATTTATGCCACATTCTGCCAAGTTTGAATTCTTAAAGACATTCTCCGAAGCGTTATTAAACAATTTCAGGGATATTCTATCCCCCCGTCGCCCGCCTCGATGCAATTGGATTGGCCTCGTTTGACCTCCCTGAATCAGAACGGTTATAAAAGCAGCATCATACAGTGCTCTCAGTGCTTCGACGTATCGCCAATCGACCTGACATCGCTGTAAAGCTTCCAAAACAGATCCGGCTTCGACAGAGTCAAATGCATTTTCTTAGTCCACAAAGGCAAGGCACAGCGGCTGATTGTACTCATCTATCTTTTGTACAACGTGGCTTATAGTGAAAATGTGGTCCTTGGTGCTAAATCCTTAGGTAAACCCAGCCTGCTCCAATGGCTGGAACTCATCTAGCTTTGTGGTGAGATGATTCGTTAAGACTCTTAAGAATAACTTGTAAATATGGCCAAGAAGTGAAATTGGTCTGTAATTTTGAAGAAGCGAATTAAACACCTTCTTAAAATGTGTTTTAAGAAGGTGTTTAATTCGCTTCTTTAATTCGTTTGTTAAAAAAAAAACAACGTCATTTCCAAGCCATGCTTTGAGAGGTACGCCCCGCTGAAAGACAAAATTGAAAGTCTTTTTTAGCTCCCGTAGCACAGGTTCGCCTCCAGCCCTAAGAAGCTCGATTGTAATTCCGTCCTACCTCGGAGCCTGATCTCACTCGTCAGCTTGAGTGAGATCGGGAAGATCACCTGACAATTGTCGTGTCAGGCTTGCAAGTGGATCGTTGTTCAAGGTATCGGGTTGAGGAGGAGGCGTGCGACGTGTACAACTTGCTATAGAAAGCTTCAATCTCAGATAAGATCCCAGGCTTAGGAGAAACGGTAACCCCAGAATGAGTCCTAGCCTTCGTCGGATGACTTCTTTCAAGCTTCTCCACACAAACTTTCGGCCCTCTATTCAACTTAATCGCTTCGGTAACCAGTTGCGTATTAGAGCTGCGAAGGTGCCTGCGTATCAGTCTGCGGATTTACTTTGAAAGAAGCTTGACATCGGCAGACGTCTTCATGTGCTCTGCGTTCCCTCCTAATCCATCCGTCCAATTCCATGCATCTCATCTGAGAGTTTAGCTCTCCTGCTCATATACTTACTCCTACAATACCCTTCATCCACGTCCTGCATGCAAACAATCACGCTACTCATGGCCTCGTCAATTTCCATTGTTGTCTCCGACATATCTAGGGCATCAAACCGGTTTTTTAATTCCAGCTGGAATTTTTCGGAATCTACCATATTAGTCGGAAGTAAGGTAGAAGTATTGACTGTGCTCAACGGACGCGCTCGTGTTGAAAGCCTATATTCAGAGAGCCTCTAATCAATATGTGATCACTTTCGATTTTAGACCTGTTGATCACTCGGACATCCCTAAATATATCCTTTCGGTCCGTCATAATAAAGTCAATCTCGTTCTATGTCACGATATCGGGGCTCTGCCATATCCGCTGCCTATGGGGCCTCTTCTTAAAATAAGAGTTCATTAAGAATAGGCACTCTTTCTCGAGGAAATTTACCAGCATTTGCCCCCTGCGATTTCGACTTCCGTCTCCATGTGGTCCCAGACTCTATTCGACACAATATTAGAGTGGGCCTTACAGGTGTTATGTCAGGCCTTTGAGACATACTCATAAGTTGCTTCCACGTCGTCACCTGAATGTGTCGAGGTTGGTGCTTATACTTGTATCATTTCTAGGCTGTACCTCTTAGTGAGCTTAAGTAAGGGATACGCTGTCCTACTCGACACATTAGAGATTTTGACGATGTTGCCTACGAGGGACTTATTCAAGAGGAATCCCACGCCGCCTTGTGATGGTGTGCCGCCTTCCTTGAAGTGGAATAGGTAAGCCGATGGTAGTATTATGGTTTCTTCACCTTGTCTTCGGACTTCACATAACCCCAAAACGTGCCATCGGATTTTTTCCCAGTTCCACGTCCAGCTCAACTACGTGATTATCTAGTCGAAGCGTTCGTCCGTATGTAACCAGGTTAAATCGTTGGTAACGATCCATAGGCCGGAGTTTCTTAGCTTGTTCCACTGTTACCGTGGCTAGGACTAGTGGAACTATCGGGAACTATGGGACGAATTCTCCTGTTAATGGCTATTAAAGCTAAGTGCTCGTAAATGCCACGCCGAGCAGGTTATAATACGATTAATTGAAAAGTGTTCTACATAATACATGAATATATAAAATCGGTGTCGGTGTTTCGATGTTAATCTGGGCTGTAACAAATATAAGTGAACTGATTTTTGTTAAATTTCGCTCAGAATTTTGTCCACCACAAAATATGTGACTGTTTCATTTCGATTAATAACCACTATATTTTTATTCGCCCAGTAATGTGAAACCCGGTCTGCTTGTAAATAATAATTATTCTAAAGTATAATTAATGAAACAATTCCACGTGTCCAACGTATAAATGTTCATACGTATTCAACGTACGAGCACTTTTGCAAAAATAAAAAAAAATATATAGATAAATGTATTAATTATGCTCAAAGTACTCTCAAACAGACTCAATTCAAAGTTTCGTGTGTACAAACCAGTTTTAGAAATACTATTTTCGCAGACACCTCATTTACAGCGTGCTGAAACGCTGAAATCGTACCCGGCAACAAAAATTGTATCCCTTTGAACAGATTTTAATTTTACGGAATATTAAGAACTGATACTTCTATTGTCTTTAATGAAATTTTTCACT
>JAFELO010000102.1:207631-259734 GCA_017140195.1 Eumaeus atala | reverse complement strand
ATAAGTATACACATGTTAATGCAAATAGGATATCTTTATCTTGATAGATTTAACATTTTTGTTTGCTGTGATTTTGCAATTTTCGTCACGTTTCGTTCAGTTTATAAACCTGTGCATTTGTCAATGACGATTAAGAACGTAGATGATAGATGCGCTTGCATTGATGTAGTAATATCACAACTCGGATTAGCCAACCAAAAGATTTTTATTTCTGTATTCTTTTTACGAAACTACACAAAGCTTTTTATTCTATAAAATATGTTAAATGTCAACATTTAAAATATTTTTATAGACTGCTCTTTATAGACTTTCATACATTCTACACACTGTTCCAAAACCTTATAAACATAGCTTGCGTTACAAATATGGATTGCGGTTTGCAGGGAAAAGAGCAATTTTCCTCCAGCGATGCCGTAACATTTACTGCGAGCAATGTTTTGTATCGATTATCGAATAGAAATAAAAGTTTTAGCTTATCTGACTTTTGTGTGAATATCGCGGATTGCCGGAATAAACTTATATTGTTCCATCGCCAAGAACTTATCAGACTTATTCTACTCAGTAGCAACGAAAATGAATGATTGATGAAGACCTGATATTTTTAAACCAAAATATTATTTGAATATCCACATTAGCCCAAATCCTAAAAATCTGTTCACAGTATTTCTATAAATTTCTTGGTAACTTGATGTTGGTTGCATTGAGATAGTTATATTTATAATCATTATAAAAAAGCAGAAAATTTTCATGACATTTGGGAATTTATGAACAAATATGTCATAATCACAACTGGGTGGCGGTTGATTGATTGACTTACGTTTCATCTTCCCAATAGCCTTCACCTGAGCCCATCACCTACCTATGATGTAGTTAGATGTCGTCCATTTCTTTTTTTTTCATAGCAATCAGAGCCTTTTCATGACTACCGACGCCCATGGACATTCACATTATTGTTACGCACATGAGTCGTTCTCCTATAATTCCCCACCAATGGGCCACCGGCTACTCACAAACCGCACGAAACGCTGTCACTTTACGCCGGTGTCAAGTGAGCGAGGGGTACTTCCGCTGTCGTACCGTCCCATATCCGTTGCATAGGAGTGCCATGCACGGTACACGACACTAAGTCATGCACCATACATGGCACTGCCTCTTCCTAAAATGGTGATTTCACCATGCTACTACACAAATAATCAAAAAAATATCCAAGAACTCTTTAATAATATCCTATGGCAAACATAATCAAGAAAGAATCCAAGTGAAGTCAATTAAGTTAAGCACTTAAGTTAAAATATCCCGTTTGGTACATGCGAGTATATTTCGTTGCGCATTTATTGGCCCAGTTCCTGTATCTCCCGCTTTATATTCCAGCTCGAGACTCGGGGAAGTAGAGGGCGTTCCTAATCCACTATATCATTGTCAATAGTACACCAGCACTTTATGGAACTTGGTATTGCACCAAAAGTTTTTTTTTCCATTTCCTTGTTGACATTGCCAAATAAAATTCCAAGAGTATGTGAGTATCTATTAGTTATCTGGCAATCCCGAAGTCAAGGGTAAGACAAGATTTAGAACCGATGATACTTGTTCATGTGTGCATGCGCTTTCGTGCGTACGTATATCTATGTACACGTAAGCGCTCGTAATATAAAATAAAATACGTAAGAGTGTACGAATGCATGTACGTGTTTGTAGTATTCGCGTGCGGATGTGCTGCGTGCGTTTGTGTGATACTCAATAGAAAACCTACCAAACTGTAGTTGCTTTTCTGTAATTTGCTACTGTTAGATGAATTAGATTTCTTCAAAAGAAAAAAACGGAAACCTTATAGAATTACTTTTTTCCATTTGTCTGTCCCTCTGTATGTCAGTGTGTCTGTCTGTTTGCCCATAAGTCTGTCAGTTCGTCTGTATGTCTGTTAGAACCTTGTTCCCATAAACTCATGGAAGCATCGAGCTGAAATTTAATTGAAATACATAATTTGTTGTTGTTTGATAGCCAGACAATCTGGCTGAAAATTATATTTAAGAATAAAACCACCTTTGTGTACATAAATGTACTAAGTGTCATATTGTTATTATTACTGTAGCACAATCAAGTATGTTACATTAATTCCAGTATGCAAGATCTTAAAGATTTGAAAAAATCATATTATAAGTATGATCTTAGTTAGTCCATGCAATAAAAATTACAGCCGTGTGTGTATGTGCCATGCATTTTTTTAAGCGATAGAGGGAATGAGAAGATGGGTAGTGACTACCGCCGCTCATAGATATTTGCGAAACTAGGCATTTTGTAAAGGAGTTGTTGGCCTTTAAGGAATAAGTATGCTATTTTCTAGAAGATCTCTAAGCCTTATCGGATCGGAGATACCGAGGGAAGCAGAGCTGGCTCTACAGTACTGGTGTGTCCATTTTCGAATTAGGCCATCCTTCACTATATTTATAACGTAAGTTATTTCTTCTCGCAAAGTTTAATAGGGTGCATGTGGGCCACTCGCACTCCTACAATTTGGCGAAGTAATAATTTACATAACAATTATAGAAAGAAATTTGTAAATGGCCTTGTACATGATGTAAGATTTAAAAGGTAAAAAAGAGATGCCTTTGCAATTTATTCTTTCTTTCACACTTCAAAACATAGCGCCATTAATGTGCCTTCAAATCAGCTGCCGAAATTCACATAAAATACGAGTTATACGTAAAAGCTAGTCAATATTCAAAATTAATATTCATCACAAGAAACGAATAACAGCTACGTTTCATAAAAATCTCGAAATCTTTTGAATAAAGCAATCACTTAACAAAATGTGAAAATGTCACTTTAAAAAATTTCATATTGAAGTGTCGAGGATCAAAGCCAGCCCTAAGTAATTACCGCCCGCGAAGCATTACTCCTATTTAGACAAAACGATTAATGTCGTAACAGTCGATAAACACGCCACAAGCTGACGCGAGTGCTAATTACATGTAACGACATCGGTCGTGTCTTGCGGTTCGCAGACTTGTTAAATAACAATAACATGTTATTTTTCTTAACTCACCGTCACAGCGCCGATGATACGGGGGACAACTTCTGAAGCATTTTTCCGATGATTTCTTTTTTTTAGAGTTTATGCTAGAGAGAACTCAGTACCCAGCTCTTGTTCGGTTCGGAAATCTCCATCCCTATCGTCTGCATTTACTCATATTATGGAACAGCATATAAAAACTTAAATTGTTGGTTCACTACTATTTTTTATATGTAAACGAAAAAGATGTAGTAAAAGAATTAAAATACAATATTTTGACACTTTTACTACATCTTTTTCGTTTCATGTAAGCGAATACCTCTCGCTTATATGAAACAACCTTTTTTGCATTGTTCTGACGATGATAAACTGTAGCTATGAATTTCATAATAACAAGTCATCTTACAAACAGAGAAAACTGCATCCAAATCGGTCCATTAGTTTGGGTACTAGATATTATGTACTACGATGCCAGAGACAAACAGACACTTGTTAAAGGTACACCATCCCTCGATTTTTGTCAGGCGTTAAAATGACTACTAATGATTAATTTCATTGATGACGTTATTGCGAAAGAAGAAGCAAAGTGATACATAGTAATAGGTAGTGCCATGCCGCATTGTAGCCGAATCGGGCCTGCAGGACCGGGAAGAAACTACTCACCCACATAGCACCGCCGTGGTGAGTCTTCAAAAGGTTTTCATTGTTCGTGTGGAGGCACACTAATATGTTATGATGCTTATCATTAAAAATTAAACTTAAAAACATTACTTTAATCTTACTTTAGTATATTTTTAGAGAACTTCAAAATTTTGATTGTATTGATTTCGTTATGGTTGTATAATCAATGCAACTGCGTGTGCCCTGTTGCTAATAGATACGGGGCACATCAGTACAGGCGGACGTTGGCACCCTCGGGGTTTTAGCATGTATTCGGCTTAGCCGCGAGGCCCACACACCCCACCGGTTCCCACCCAGGATCGAAGGCAGTGCGCTGATGCATTTACCCCCGAAAATAAAAATATCTAACGCAAGTACGTACATACCAAATACCGTAAGTATGCAGAACTTATTATTTCACAGGAACGCAAGTTTGTTGTTTAAATCTAGCCATAATGTTCTGGGTTGATTGCGAGATAACTAGAACGTCTACACCAATGTAACTGAACACTAAGAACAATGTGTAAGTTTCTTACTGTACGAACGAACTAAAATTAACTACTTTATTTTATCATCCCCCAGTTTTACAGCTCGAGCATAAAGGGCATATTTTGAGCCATGGTCGCAGTAAATTTGAGACCTAGAGTATTTCATTACGGGTACATTGTATATTTATTGAATGTTTAAAGGAATACAGTCCGCTTTATGTGGATACTAAAGGGGGTGATATTTTAGGGTGCCGATTTCGTTTCAGCTGTAACTAAGCGCAACAAAATGTAAAATTTCTTAGACGCATACATCACATACATTGCAAAGAGCTAAGACTGTAATGAAAAAACACGGAACGTTCACAAGTCGACGCATATATTATTTTACATGTATCATCACGCGTAATTAGAAAGATTCAATGTTCTGATAAGAAAGTAAGTAATATAAAAATGGGACAATCATTTTAATTTTCAAAAAAGATCCGCCATAAGAGCATAACGGAATACATTATATATTATGTTTGATGAAATAATACAACAGGCTCAGTTATCGACAGTAACAGTCATACTATTAATATCTCTTTTGCCCGTGATGTGAATTTAAATAGGTTCTGTACGGAAGGGGACCTCAGCCATCAGGAGCAAACGTCAGAAATAAGTCTTATAAATGAGCGAGAAGTACTTGCACGGTCGTCCCGAAACAAAATGTTATAAGGAAAAAGTACGCTCTTTCTTTGGTGCCCGGTGACGTTCCTAACACATTCTGACACATCTGACACGATATTATTGGTGATTCATCTACTTCTATTAAAATTTAAACAATAAAAACAATTCCTCACTCTGTAAACTTAGTAGCCGTAGAATATACCCGCATTATGGAAACGATATTTCCTCTGATATTAGAGACAATAATACAATAATTTGAGCATTGAGAGTATTGGAGCTTAGCGTAATTCGTCCCAACTATTCAAATACATAGTTGAAAGGTTTGTTTAAAACAACAAACTGGTAATTGAAAGACATGACCGTCAGTATGAATTTATTTTATTGAAGTATTAGGTCTATTTTTCAACGTAGGCCACGACAATCCCGCAACATGCAGGGTACCGTAACACAGGGTGCCCTGTAAGAAAATCTTTACCCCACCTGGTTTTCTCTGTGAGATGGATTCGGATATATTCCATTCATTTTGTGTTGTAGACTCTATGAATCTGGACGAGGCAACTTACCTGCTTTGCCATAGGATCGGCGTATGTATCGCTCCTTTGCCATAGAATCGGCGTATGTATCGCTCCTTTGCCATAGGATCGGCGTATGTATCGCTCCTTTATCCCTTCCAACCCCATTAAGAAACATTCGTAGGTATATATTGTTGTTGTAAAATTTATCTGTAATGAAGATCACAACAAAAAATAATTTATGTGATCTAAGTTGTATTTTTAAGTAAAGGAAGTATTTTTCAAAGTCGCTTATTTTTATCAGACATTATTTGGCCTTTTTCTTTATGCCGCAACATTTTGAACGTTACAAAAAAAATCCAAACAGGTTTTTCCAAACAGGTCAGAAAATTCCGAATAGAATTGTAGAGTAATGCCTCAAACTCATTACTTAACGAGTGATTTTCGCTCGAACTTCGACACGTTATTGTATACGCATGTAAACAAGTTGTGGTCTGAATAGCAAGTTATTTGGCTGTTTTATTTCCTTTTTATGGATAAGATTTTGGAATCTCGTATGATTCATTTCGAAGAGTTGCATGTTGAACCAAATGGACAGTTTCCAAACTGTCTGTTAGCAATAAACGTTCCATCGAGAATCCAATTTTGGATCGTAGTAGTGGCTTAGGCTGTTTTTTTCCTAACCGACCAAAACTAAATAAATGCCGACTTCTTATTATCCAACAGGCAATAAGAGAATTCTAACCAATATTTATATTCTTAAATTACCTTAACCAATATTAATTCACTGAAAATAACATGTAGAAGGGAAATACATATAGGAAGATGTAGTGCCACGCTTTTGGGAAGTGGCATGCTGCATGGGAGGTGGAGTCCCATGCATGGTGAATGACACTACATTCTCGAATCGGAATCAGGCCGGCACGACCGGTGAAGTACCTCTCGCTTACTTGATACCGGCGTAAAGTGAAAGCGTCACTGTCGCGTGTCGTGTAGCTTGCTCGTTTGCCCCCTTATGCTATATATATATATATGAAGTAAATATATAATGGCAAGAATATTGACACACAACATTATATTGAACAGAGTAGCTTCTGTCAGCGCCATGTTGGTCCGATTCTATATCCTGGGTTTTCAAATTGATGTGAAATAAATAGAAGTGTACGACCGGTGTTGTTTGATAAACTGAAGGCTACTGGTTATGACATATTCCATTCGTATTCCGATCAGGATTATATTTATTAACTAACTGCAACATGCGCACCTGATTGTAGCCGTCTGCCACTCTATGATTTTCTTATATAATAGGAACGCTTTATTATTAGATATACACATCACATCACATCTTTCATTTATTGAGAGATTCAGACAAGCCAATCGCAGTATATGTACGTTTTAAAAAACGCTTTCTACTTACTAAATAAATTTTACTACAATTAACAAAACCTAATCCGAATTTTAGGTGACAATGGTATATTCTGTCACATGGGATGTTGCAGTAGCAGATAAATCTGACTTTATCTTGGGCAACTAATTGAGACAGAATAGCATATTATCTAATTTTATCAAAATTAAATGTCCAGTTCAGTTTATTTTCAACTTTTAATATTTTTTTTTTCAACAATTTTTAAATTCAACCTGATTTTTGGTAAAATTTAACTTGTGTGCAATTAATAAGGTTGGTTGTGATAATGATGATAAAAAAGAAGCCAAAAAGTAATAGTCTGATCTCGCCTTTTCCTTTATATTAACGGGAACACTGACCGTTTCTCTAAGTAATTGGTAAATTGAGTTTGTTCCCGCTCATGATGTAAGTAGGTAGCCTAATTTAATATTATTGATAAAGTTACGATAGCACGACTCTTACTCTAACTAAGAGAAAATTCTGTAGCGAATATAAAGTAACGGAACTTTCAATACAAGTTCTTATTTTTTTAATACATTTCTTCCTTCTGGGTACTGTTTGTAATCTGTTTTTGTAATGTGCGCAATATAAAGTATATTTCACGCATTCATTGTCCTCTATTTTGATATTTTCGAGAAAATTGTCTAGAATATCCAATAGAAATGGAACTACTCGTAGACATTTTCTCCACAAAAGCTATCGGAGTTGGATTGCCGTCCGGCTTTTGAGTAATGTTGATAAATATGTTTTTTCCTTGAAGGTTCAAAGGTTCTAAATTCCACGGGAAGTAAGTTTTACACAGGATTATGAGATACTTTACCTGTGGCAGAATGAGTTCACTCATTAAATTATGTTAACATACAATTATAGAAACGCTAGAATTGCACAAATTGACATATTATATCTTCAATATTACTAATACCTTAGAAATATTTTTCTAGCTTTAATAGATTATTGATGTCTTAAGTTTACGCGAATGTTAGACGTTACAATAAAACTACTTTCAGAAGCTTTACAGCAACCATGGTCCACCCGTGACCATGGTTGCTGTAAAGATTCTGAAACGTCAGGCTACATAAATAATTTAATAGACCGCGATAAAATCCGTAAAATTTGTTTTATTTTAATAGATTATATATCTTATGATTGATATACCCAAAGGGTCTGTGTGCAGAGTGGAACAATCTGCCGACTTTTCTTCTAAAGAAGACTAGAGCGCTTTGGACGAAGATCTTATGCGTATCTGTCTAGTTTTAAACAGCGAACAATTTAAAGTAAGTATCATCTGAATATAGATTTTCTTAGTAAACTTCCAACAAAATATCTGTTCTACTAAAGAGAATCAGTCCATTTTAATTTTGAAGATTAGTCTTAACTTGGAATTATTTTAGCCAAAATCAGAAATACTTCATCATCATCATCATTATCAGCCCTTATCGGTCCATTTCTGGACATGGGCCTCCTTCAATAAACGCCAAGATAACCAATCTCCTGCTACTCGCATCCATCCCGGACCGGCTCCTGCACGGAGACCGTCATCCCACCTGGTGAACGATCGACCTACACTTGTTTTTCTTAAACGCGGCCTCCACTCGAGAACCTTACTGGCCCATCTACCATCCGTTCTTCTGAGTGTGTGACCAGCCCATTGCCACCTCAGCGAACTTATTCGTCCCGTGAAATCAGACACCTTAGTTATCTGCCTTATGACTTCGTTATGAATTCTGCTAGACAGAGAAATACCCAATATAGCATGTTCAATAGGTCATGTTTCGGCTCTGTAGGTCATCACAGGGAAAACGCATTGGTTGAAGACTTTCGTATTCAAGCTCTGCGGTATAGGCGTTGTGAAAATGTGACGCAGCTTCCGGAATGTTGCCCAACCCAACTGAATTCTTCTATCGGCTTCCTTTTTGAAGTTATGTCTACCTAATTGTAATAATTGCCTGCGGTAGACGTATTCATCTATGACTCCGAGAATAGCACAATTGACGTTGACCGGCCTAGGGAGAACGTGTTCATTGAACATGACCTTTGTCTTGTCCAAGTCCATGCTAAGGCCAATACGTCGGGAGGATTCATTTAGGCTGTGCAACATTTCCTGCATGCTCTCCAACGATCAGAATCGTTGGAGAGCTTGCAGGAAAATTAACACAACGATATCTTTGGTGAAACGAAAAAGGTACTTCCCCGTTAATATTTATGCCACATTCTGTCCAGTTTAAAGTCTTGTAGACGTCCTTCAAAGCATTATAGAACAGTTTCGCGGAAATGACATCCCCCTGTCGCATTCCTCGATGTAATTGGATTGGCTTTGTTTGACCTCTCAGTACTTCGACGTTCGCCAATCGACCTGTCATCGCTGTGAAGCCTCCAGAATAGCCCAGGTTTCGACAGAGTCAAGAGCTTTTTTATAGTCCACAAGGCACAGCGGCTGAACGTACTCATGTGTCTTTTGTACAACTTGCCTTATGGTGAAAATATGGTCAATGTTGCTAAATGCTTTGCGACACCCAGCCTGCTCCGGTGGCTGGAGTTCGTCAAGCTATGTGGTGAGACAATTCGTCAAGACCCTCGAGAATAACTCGTAAATATGACCAAGAAGTGAAATTGGAGCAGCGAAGGTTTCAGCGTATTAGTTTGCGGATTTGCTTGATTGGAAGAAACTTGACATCGGCAGACGTAACGTCTTCCTTCGTATGCTTTGCGTTCAATCATAAGTCCAAGCATCTCATCTGAGAGTTTAGCTCTCCTGCTCGTATACTTACTCCTACAATATCGTTCACCCACGTCCCACTTGTAATCAATCACGCCACTCATGGCCTCGTCAATTTCTATTGTAATTTCCGACATATCTAGGGCATCGAACCGGTTTTTTTTTTAAATTCCAGTTGGAGTTTTTCGCAACCTACCACGGTTTAACAATTATGTTTAGAAACTGAAATATTTTATAAAAAAAATATATCTGTCGTCTATGACTGTAATGCTTAATGTGCTTTGTGTTGAAGAAATGTCACTCTTTTTCCTTTTGGCGATGGCGAGGGTGGATATAACTGCGATGGCTGACGCTATTTGCCATCGCCAAACTATAATTAAATAATTTTTTCCTCTTCAGCCGGGAACCTATATATCGTGTCACAATGCACGAAGTAATATTTCATTAAAAGTGTGCGTTCATGATTTCTTGCCGACGCCATGTCTCATTGTTTAAATTCTAATTAATTGTAACTGAGTTTATATCTTGCCCGATTATATTTTGCTCATGAAGCCAAGAGAATGGGAATCTTATTGGTTGTGTGTTCCTTTTCAGAGCTCTACTCCTTTTAACTTTTCTTTTTCTTTTATTATTCAAATATATTGAATGTAAGGAATGAAGGACAATTAACACAATGAAGGAATACAAACAATAATTATATATGTAAAGGACCAATCCAAGTTGCAGCCGGGAGTCCCGGAGAGCTACCAGAAAAGACTTTATCCCCTCACCTTTTTACTGACCAATATCAAAAACTGCATTAATTCCATTGTTGATCCTGTACTATTTTAAGTCTGTTCTGGATCGTGGATGTGGAAAAATCAATTGAATAAATGTATTCTAAAGTTTAACACAACTCTTATAGTCTCTTTAACCCCTTGTTGACCCCTGTCTATCTGTAAAGACAGATCCTATAGAATTATGTTCCTCCTATAGAATTGAAACTATAACAATGGTTAGCCAGAAGTTAGGTCCAAGTGTTGACTGTACTAAAGGGACAAACTCGCATCGAAAACCTATATTCAGAGAGCCTCTAACCAATCGGTGGTCACTTCCGGTTATAAACCTGTTGATCACGGCAGCATTCCTAAATATATGCTTTCGGTCCATCATAATAAAGTCAATATCGTTCCATGTCACAGTATCGGAGCTCTGCCATGTCCACTTCCTATGGGGCCTCTTCTTAAAATAGGAGTTCATTATTAATAGGCCCTCTTTCTGAAGGAAATTTACCAGTATTTGCCCCCAGCGATTTCGACTTCCGTCTCCATGTGGTCCCAGAGTCGATTCGACACCATTTTGTACTCTCACTTTGTCATTAAAGTCCCCCATAACAACACTAGAGTGGGCCTTACAGGTGAGAGGCCTTGAGACATGCTTATAAGTTGCCTCCACGCCGTCACCTGAATGTGTCGAGGTTGGTGCGTACACTTGTATCATTTTGAGGCTGTACCTCTTAGTGAGTTTAAGTACAGGATACGCTACCCTACTCCACACAATAGAGATTGGGACGATGTTGCTACAAGGGACTTATTTACGGGGAATCCCACGACGCCTTGTGATGGAGTGTCGCCTTCCCTGAAGTGGAATATTTGACCCGATGGTAGAATTATGGTGTCTTCACCTTGTCTTTGGTGTTCACATAGCCCCAGAATGTGCCAACGGTTTTTTCCCAGTTCCACCTCCATCTCAACTAAGTGGTTACCTAGTCGAAGCGTTCGTCCGTTATACGTAGCCAGGTCAAATCGGTGGTAATGATCCGTAGCCCGGAGATATTTAGTACCCCTTGTTCTATTGTTACCGTGGTCAGGGCTAGTGGAACTACCGGGAACTAGGAGCCGAATTCTGCTGTGTCGTCCATTCGTGCTCGTAATTGCCACGCTGAGCAGGTGGATTGGCTATCGCAGATCAGGTTTTGGACCGGCGCCACTGCTGTCTATCGCCGATCCAATTGATGGTAACGCTATCATCCAGCGTGGCCGCTTCCCGGTGCTCCCGTCTATTTCATTATCACTATGAAGTAGACGGGACACCCAACAACCAGGTCGCTGAAGTCTCCCTATATCCTAAGAGGCTAATGTCCTTTAAGGACTTTTACGTCACCCTGGGCTTGAAATGAGGGTGGGGGTATTCATAAGCCGCCCCACACAGCAAGGACATACACCAAAATATTTTCTAATTCAACACAAAAGACCCTAAGATCAGCAGTGGGTATGTAAGGGGCGTTGCAGTATGGACCAATAAATTGACATGGTCAACAAAAATGTTATGATAATATGTTGCTCAACCTAAACAAACACACGTAATGGGTGCCATGTTTGTTTCTACGCCCGTGTCATACATGGTGGAGCCGTGGATTTACTCTTTCCATGCCATTCTTTAGGGTCATTTTAGAGGAAAATATAACTTGGACTTAGAACGTAGAAAGTTCCCTACGATATGATGCGAAACAAAAGAATTATATTTCTACCGTGATTACTATGTCTTTGTTCTTTTAATTCTAATTCGTTTGAAATGCCATTAAAGATATCTTAGTTGTCTGTGGCCTAAAAATGTTACCTATTATTAAATATAACATTTTAAAGAGGAAAGGTTTTATTGTTTGTTTGTTTGTCAATTTTCATTGTATACGCTCTAAAACTACTGATGGATTCAAAAACATACTTATGATAGTTACCCTACATTATCTCTGATTAGCATGGGATATATAACAATTTCTGAAACGTTAGAGGTTAGTTTGAAAAGTTCGATAATGTAACCAAGAGAAAACAAAACAAAAACGAATATTATATAGCTGAAGAAATCATTGCTGTCCCGACTGCTAGTCGTTGTGTCATAAGTTGAATTTTGATGTCATGGTAGCGTGTCATGTCTACGGGGCTAAATTTAAGGTTTATAATATCTGTATTTTTGTAAGTCAATGCATTTTTACCATATTTTATGTAATATCCGTGCGAAGAGGACTGCTAATTATAAAAGAAAGGAATAAATTTAAGACTTATCGTGGCAGCAAGAAAGTGCCAGTAATTTGGCAAGGAACACATCACCTTGCTATGACTATGTTTGACTATGCTACACTGGATTTGACTCGACACCAAAACGACAAATATTAAAAATAATTGTACCTTCACCTTTAACTTAGAAGATACGACGAAAGCCTTCCTAAATACTTTGAATTCTGATGACTCACAGTATGATGACACTGAGTAGCATCGGGAAGTTAGACCCAACCTTTACAACCTGCCTATGCTCCAGTATCTGTATTACCTACTATACAGGAACAACTTACTATAGTCAACCAATAAAGTCAATTAAAGTAAATTAGTTAAAGTAAAGTTTCCGGCGATGATGAGACCTCTAACATCATGATCAAACAAGCGTGTAGGGAGGGATGCAGGTCCCTGCCTATTATCTGTTTTTAATCTATGCATGTATGAAGGTATAATCCGGAAAATATGGCGGAAAGGCAATATAAAATAGATACTTAAGCCTAATAAACCATCAAACGACCCAAAACCATATCCCCCACGCTGCTACCGAACCTGGGTAAAATACTTGAAAAGCTCGCTGTAAATAGTCTAATCCCTAATGGAATTACCTTTCATAATGGCATAAACCATTTGGCTTCACCATCGGACGATCTACAGCAGATGCCGCTGTCTTGGTAAGGAGAACAGTCAAATTACCAGACGCTGAGTCGCATACTCAGCGTTTGGTAGTACGACTGTTCCTCTTGGGGGAGGATCTCTTGACATATCGGGTGCATTCGATAACGCCTGGTGGCCAATCTTACTTCTTAAATTAAGAAACAGGGGATGCTGGTAGAATATTTACTACTTGATATAATCCAACTTTATGAACGGCACAACTAAACTGCAGCTCGGTCACTTCTCAAACATGAAAAGTTTGATCTGGGGCTGCCCACAGGGCGCAGTACTATCCCCATACTTATGGAATATAGGATTCGATGACTTGTTTTCCTTGCTACTGCCGGCACTGTGTACTTTAATAGGATATACGGACGATACACTTTTAATAGTACAAGGTAACTCGCGATCTGAAATTGAAGTTAATTCAACCGACTGTCTCAGTTTAATATCGACCAGGGGGAAAAGAAACCGATTAGAGTTCGCACCGCAGGACACTTTCCAAATGTTATCAAAAGGTTGCTTACAATCCATCCCACGTATTACTAAATTTAACAACAAATAAGTTAAACGTAAATAAACCGTCACATATTTTGGACTAATATTAGAAAATAAATTCACCTTTTTAGAACAGATTATACAAACAGGAGAAAAGGCTAAACGTAATTTTTATGTTTTTACTGATAATTCAAGCTCGACTTGGGGTCTCTCTTTTAAGACCTTTATAGTAATATATACCGCGACGTACCTTGGAAGCATTTGCTATGGGTCACCTGTGGGGGCAGATAGGGCAACCATGGGCGTGGCCTACTTTTTTGCCATAACTATTACTAGATAAGTACAATTTTAAATCAGTCATAACAACATCTTAAATGATAACAAATAAATACCAATTAGTCAATCACTTCGTACTAGGAAACATTATCACTGTGGCGCATGTCGGTTGGGCATCACCTTTATTTTCTTGGCTTGTGCAAGTCATTGCAATCTTGTACCGTCTCCCGTTTTGATTGGGGTGGGAAACTGGTATTTCCTACTCCTCCTATTTTTTCTGATTAAATTCGTTGCGAGTTCCAAGACAGTTTTTGCTATTCCCACGGGATCTCTGCGATTATATCAAAGGGTCATCAGTGGTCGCCACTGTCGATCTTGGCGATACAGGAGTTGCAGCGGTGGGAAAGAGTTGCGGGACAAGCCCGATACAAGAAAAACACCTTGAGTAAATGTGATTCAACAAAACATATTTTTTTAATTATTTGTATTACGTCTTTATTAAGGCACAAGGCATACAAGCGGTGATGCATTTCCACACGTGACAAGCGGACTGGCTAAAAAGCTTCCCCTATTGCATTCGTGTAACATTGTTGTGGTAAGTATTAATACAAATCAACTTCTTATTTCGTAAAGGCTTTACACACCTTGTCAAATGAGGTATCGTGCTTGGCTCTGGCCATCATGCTAATTGAGCCCAGAGGCTCAATTAGCATGATCATATACAACTTGTATGTGGAATAATTCATAAGCTTGTCTGGATGTTTAAGTTACTAAGACATGCAACTTCTGAAAGTCAACGTTAAATTATATATATAGTTATGATTATAATAATAATAATAATAATAATAATAATAATAATAATAAAATTCTTTATTCCAGGTTTACATTCGTATTATTACAATTACATTTAAAATATACTTACATAACTAACTAACTAATATGTTATTGCATCTTAACATGGGGTGGCGCCTCCAGAACTAAATGTCTAGAAGTAGAGGGATCACAGAGAACTTTACTGAACACCATGTCTTTCAAGCCTCTTCGTTCTCCAATCCCTGGACTGTATAAAACCTATAATTTATTAACTGTCCGAAATAAATTTATTTTATATACTGCATGCAAAATACATGCATCAATTGTATTTGATCCTTGCACTTATACAAAGGGAAGGAAGTGCAATGTAATAGGACGAGACCCTGTGGGACCTATATTCTCAAGGCGACAGTATTACTGTCAAACGGCTCATATTTATAATAAATTAAATACATGTATATCATCTACGACAAAGTACAATATGATACTGGATAAGTTGTGAGGAGGTCTCAACCTCCTCACAATTTACATTTTTTAGCCAGTTTTAGCCAGTAGAAACATTATTTCAATATTGCAATTCACACACACATGCACAAACACGCGGCACCCGCAACGCACAAACTCATACACACACACACACACACCACGCACACACAACACAATCACACAAGATATATATCTATTTGTTAAGGAGAAGCGGTATCTCCTGTCACAAGTATGTACTTATTTAAAAGGAGAATCCAATATTTTTACGTATCTATTGTAATTTGTGGTACTGAATAAACTTTTATTATTATTATTGTTGATATTATTATTATTATTATGCAATGTCCAGAACACACCATCAAAGCCGTTTGATGCTGCAAATTAAGGAATCAAAGGGATAAAAAACGAATCAAATTCGAAAAAAAAAGTTAAGGGAAAATCACGGGACAACATTTGTGAAAAAGCATGACAGATACACAGACAACACGGTCAGAATATTCCATTAAGTAGTATGTGCCACACTATTTTCAACTTTATGGAATTCCCAAAATTGCGTTTGTTAAAAATATATTTCCAGTTCCAATCGGTTTCATGTACGTACATTACGGAATAATTCGCCTAAAGCAATATACATGTGACCTCACTCTGTTAACGTCATATCCAATCGCCGCTGGTATTTTGAATGGCACTGCAACTTTTATTTTTCATCCACATTCACATCTACCCCATAGATATAAGATTCAAAATTACAAATTTTGTTGCGTAATGGTTTTTGAAAATCGAAGGAAGGCTTGCTCAAAGAGACTATTTCTGTTTCGCGCAATGCTACTGTACGAACAACGAACAGCGTTGCTTTGGTTGACGTGATGTGTCCTATCCCTGGGTTGCTTTAGCTAATTGAAACGCCTCGTATTGATAGTGAACAGTGAAACGTGATTACTTAATGAATATTAGACAAACTTCGAATAAGAACTTCTGCCTAGGGAACTCTTCATAGTCTGTATCCGGTTATTATTTCTGTATTCATGAGTTTTTTTAGAAGACGTTGTGTCTAATCAAATTAGTAAGAGAATGTGCCGCAGTTAATTAAAAAAACATCGGCTAGAAGTAATACATATACCGACGTTTTTTTGTTATCGTATACTGGGGCAAACGAGCAGTTGGAGTGCTTCTACGACTACTGACGCCCGTGAACATCAGCATAATTACTCTACCATTGCGTTGCCTTCCTCTTCACCTCCCCCAATGAGTCACCGGTTACTCACAAGCCGCACAAAGCGCGACTTCGTAGATACTTTATGGTGGTGTCAAGTGAGCGAGAGTTACATCCTTGGTCGTGCCGACCCGATTCCGCTGCAATGCAGCATGGCACTTCCTCTTATATTACGTAATATGTAATCTGTTTGTATAATTGTGTATGCGCGAAGAACCACCATCGGTTGGCCCAAACGTATGTTAGCCTTCGTTCGTGTTGATTTTATTTGGAACATAATTATAAAAAATATATCGGAATTCAGAATTATTTTCTTGTATTCTCGAGTCTCATCACAAGTCGATGAGTTCTATTTTTGTTAAGTCCTTCCAATTATGTTTGTATCCTTCAATTTTTGTGAAGGAAATTGTTATAGTAGACAGGTAACATGAAAATGTTCTTGAAAATATTCATATCTTTAGAGAAAACATTACTAAGAAAAAAGATATGTACTCCTGTCAGACATTATGGTTTCTTGGCGATTATTGCACATGTTATATTATGTGGAACTGTTTCTTACAGGTGACTGAGCTGAGATCAGAACCACTCGTCCCGCAGTTCGACTTCCCAGCTGTGGCGCTCCCGGGTGAGAGCTGCTATTTATGGTCTATTGTAATCTAATAACACAGCTTTTATCTTAACAATATCAAAGTTCAACCTTCGAGTATGGAATTTGAGCGCTGTTTTGTAAATTGATATTTTTCTTACAGCCTGCCGTTTGTATGAAACCGTAAAAAGAAATAATTTTCCTCGTCAGTTTATATTATATCACCGGATTACCGTGAAACCACAGAACTTATTCACATTTGTATAAACATCATCTGTTTGCTGATCTGTAACACGTGTATAATTTTTCAAGCATCATTGTTCATTCATAGCATTAGTTTTTAATTTCAAATTATTTTTATTGTCAGCATGTATGTACATAGGCGTACCAAAGGTGCATGACCTCAAGAGACATACAGTCGAATTGAACATTATTTTCTTGAAGTTGGTTAAAATTTGTGGTACTGGCACAGCTAGGACAATATTGTTTTTTTTTAACGGTTTAAAAATTATCATTCCAGATTGTAATATATGTGCAAATTAGCTAGGAATTCCATTGCTATTTGGCTTATTTATATATATCCATGCTTTTTGTGTGAAAGATATATAATATATTTTATGTACATATATACATTTCTATTACATTCGCATTTAGATTGTCAATAATAATAATTATATTGTTAGTAGTTCTTTGGTACCTTGTTGCGCTTCTTGTTCTCTTTAGAACAAGAAGCACAACAAGTAACGTTCCTATGCATGTCGTATTAAGTTTGAGGAGACTAAGTTATTGTACCATGAACCAGAAGAAGCAAAAATAAATAACGTATCCGAGGAGTGTGTTCAGTCACGGCAACACGTTGAAGCAGCACTGGGCTTCTCTTCGCTTCCACGTCATAAGTTCAGTACCGAATAGGAAATTGGTGTAGCCGCTGCGTGGCGGACGCGAGGCAAAAATAATCAGTCACTAGCTGTCTATGTTCAGAAATGGATGGATAGAGTACGAACGGTGGTAAATCTATAAGTCATTGTTTATATAAACCCGCCCCATTGACCTGAAAGGTTTAACATCAAACTATAACTATCAGGAGCTATAAATCAATTACACGTGCAAATTGACTTCCAAAATCTGGCTCTTGTTTTCTAAAACAATGGCGTCGTCTGAATGGGCGTTGATTGTCACAGCCGAACGAAATTTCGCTTTGTTTGAGAATTGATAGCGCAATAACTTCTGTTATTTCACGGTTTTGTATTTATATAAACAAATTTTGGCGCGTCTACTAGTGTGAGTAACCAGACACTTCTTCACTGATAATTCATGACCGTTGACCATCCATCCATCTAGTCTTAGATTTATGGTTATACCATACGCAAGTAATTTTATTTTTTATAGCATAATGGGTCTAACGAGTAATCCTTTTGATGACTACCGATGGACATTCGCATGATTTTCTTTTGCCCTCCTGAAATGGGCCACCGGTTACTCACAAATCGCACGAAACGCCACACTGAAGATGTCACTTTACGGCGGTAATATGTGAGAAGAGGTACCTCGGTCGTGCCGGCCTAATTCCATTGCTTAGGAGTACGTAGTGGCATGCACTATGCATGGCACTACCTCCTCCTATGCAGCATGTTACTACCTCTTCCATAAGTAAATTATATGAGTTTTAAATTTACTACAGCATGAAGATCAAAATGCTTGTTGGTGGTTATGGCACATTAATTTCATCCCAACGTAGACAAACGCCTGCACTAACGAATGCAGCGGCTTTCAACTTCTGTATTCAAACGTTGCACTTGATTTGCAATGTTGCCAACGATTTCGCATTGCGTTTCACACGTGATACCCTGCCGCTCGACGCGTCGATCCATACGGTTCAAACATTGCACAGAATTGGTACCAGTATGGTGCAAATCATCGGCTTATGAATGTGGAGTGTCCTAGGAATTTGGAACAGAACTGTAAGATTTTATATAAATTAATAAATAATAATAAATTGAAGTGGCAATGGGCTGGTCACACAAATAGAAGATCAGATGACAGATGGACCACTAAGGTTCTGGAGTGGAGGCCGATTTCAGGAAAACGAAGTGTTTGTCGACCGTTCATGTGAGAAGACGATCTCCGTGCAGAAGCCGGTCCGGGAATGTTGCGATTACCAGGAGATCGACCATCTTGGCGCTCAATGAAAGAGGCGTATGTTCAGCAGTGGACCGATAAGGGCTGATAATGGTGATGATGAAGAACGGAAAACCAATACGTGAAAAAATATTTTATATACCTTTATATAGTAGTAAAGGAATAAACATTAAAACTTCTCCAACCAACTGCTCCTTTGTTTGTTTTGAATGCAAGTGGCGCCCATAAACGTCCTCATAATAGAGTCGATTAAAAAATTTAAAAAATATTTTGTCTCTTTCTCTCTCTACCTCTCTCTCTCTCTCTCTCTCTCTCTCTCTCTCTCTACCTCTCTCTAGTTTTTCATTTTATATTGTAATGTCTTGAAGATTGTATGAGATCAGAAATACTGATGTCGACGGCAGATTACTTAGAGAAGTATTACATACTAGCTATGCCATATGGAATCAGTCGTGTAAAATTAGATTATGTGGTAGTGTGGAAATAAACCTCAAAATATACTTTACGATATTAATAAAATATAGACCATAATTATTAATAAGAACTATATTAATTATAAGGCTAAGTTAATTTTAAAGGCATCCGTGATCATTTTCTAGTGCATACACGCAGTATGTTGCGCCAATGCTTGTATTCTACAATATAGAGGCTGTTGTTCTAATATCGTGTGTGCGACCGCTATGTTTGCTTCCAAGGTCGGCAAAAGCCACTCGATAATGGGCGATACCTTTCAGCCGCTCTCTCACTGATCTCAACGACAGCTGATACAAGCCTTGCACATACCTTTTTGTGTAACAATTCAAAATATATCATTAGTAGACTTTTCTATATCAATTAGAAGAAACAATCTTTTTTTAATAATGTTAAGGTATTGATAGTTACTCTGCTCTATGTATTGAAATAAAGGCAATCTGGGGTTGGGTAGATGGACCATATCTTGATCAGCCAGAGCAAAGGGATTTTACCATTGCAATCGTTGAGGAACAGGGAAAAAGGTTATTATATAAAAGCTTATAATATGGTCTAGATTTTATGTTACCTCTCTATGTATGGCCGGGCGTCTTTTTTAGCACTAACCTAATTGATGTAAGGATTGAAAATAGGTTACCTACTTGTTCATTATAAGGGAGTTATATTCTGCAATACGAACTGAAGAATTTCAATAAAAATGGATCAATTTGAGCTAAACTTAAATTACTGACTGACTTGACATTTATTGGTTTTAAATACAACCAAATATAAATTGGTTCCACTAAAATTCTCGACTATTTTATAGGCTGACAGGCGTTGACCGGTGTCATTTATTGCTATTCGCATAATGAAACTTGTACAGTTACTCCAACAAAAAACTTACTGTTATATGTTATAACAATTTTATATGGGGAATACTAGCGAAAGAAGTTCAAAATGGTAACTTATCACCAGATAATATGAAGCTTATACTTCTAACTAGCAGAAGGGTATAGATGTTTAAAAGTAAGATAGGACTTATTTAAGGCGCTCTTGAAGTGTCTACGTGAATGCCGTGTGTGTTCAGTGTGCACCCCATAGCCCAAACAGCATTATATTAACTAATTAACCATTGATATTCTTGTTTATATCATTAACTTGATATTATGATACAAATGTAGGTATAATCTTCGTTTTGCCTATGAGCGAAAAACTGTCACAGAAACCATTATATCCTGATAGTTGGCTTGTTCTCGAGATCAAGACTGAATTGTAGCATAGTTGTATCTCAAAATCGAACCAATAGTGTTGTCCCCGCTCCCTCTCGCATCTTAAATCGGGCTGTATGCTGCAGCGCGCCCAAATCGTCGAGCATTTGTCCGTGTAATGCCTCTATTTATTTTATAAAAGGCCAGTTGAAGCGTGGGAATGGCATTATGTTTGAATTGAAGAGTTAAATTAGAAAGTTTGTTAAACGTCTATATTTAAACTTTAACTGTAACATTTACAAATGTTGCAAATTGATTTTGTATTATATTCTTATTTTATACTGTCTTAAAATTTTATTTAACAATCGCTGTACCACATAGTTTTACCCACGCAATTTAACCAAGAAATTAGTTATACCGTAATCTAAACTTCGAGGTTGGCCCACTGATTTCGGAAACTAATAAGCCCGAAAACAGTGATTAGGAACATATAATTTTATGTATAGACACACAATATTTTAGTTTAATTATGTTAATACATATTATAGTTTGTTACTTTGATATATAAATTGTGTACATCTTTATTTGTACCTATTAATAATTAAACTACATCAACGGATTACATTGCGTAAATCAAAGATGTAGGGGCTATCCGCTGTAGTTTTAAGTAAGTGTTAATATTAACACTAACTGTTAATATTAACACTTACTTAAATAAGTAAATTTTAATTCATTAAAATTATTTTATAAAAATTGTTCGTCTGTCTCTGAGATGTATATCATTTTAAAATCAATTTATAATATGTGGAAACTGGTGGAGCCGTAACGATTTCACGTAAATGAAAAACTAGAATGCGCTTAGTTCCTTATTTTACAAAAGAATAGAAATGTGGTTTGAAATACCACTATTAAAAACAAAAGGGTTACCTCAGGGGACTTTATCGGCCCTCTGCTGTTTTACAAGTACATTTCTGTATCCGTAACATTGCTTTAAAAGAGGAGACTATTCCTTTCAAAGAAAAGAAATGAAAAATGTCGTGGCTTGCTCTATTCATAACATAAAGAGAAAATGGCCAATTCTTTTGAGTTAGACAAAGCCTGAAGATTAAACTTCTGTACATAATTATTTATATAACCCGAGGGGAAATTAATTTCGCTCCTTTTAACTTAGAATGTTCTTAGTGTGCATTATTAGTCTTATACACTATTTGCTGAACAAATCTGGCCTTTCAATACAAAGGGCTGGAAAGTTCTGCGTACCTTTTTCAACGAGCTTCCTTTGATAAATTTATAACTCACTTAAAGTTGTGCTTGGCATATTTTTTCAAAGTTATAACTTTAAAGTTTAGCTGCTTAGGCGTATTTCATTACACATAGGTACTGACTCAAGGGACTACGAAGTCCGAGTGTAGTATGTTGAAAATTTGGTTTAGTTGATATATTTAAAAAAAAACTATTTTGATACTTAGAATTTGATCATTATTAATTACATATTATTTTAAAGTATAGAAAAGACTTTTACAAACGTCACATATAAATGTTATTTATAAACTATTGATTAAATGTATACAAAAAGGAAGGAATTAAATGCAGCCATAATTAAACTAGTCGTTGTCCAGCGAAATTTTCTCGTTCATTGAACTGCCCTCTCATTTACTAGTACATAGAAACATATAAAACTTTTGTAAATAAAATATTTAATGTAAAAGAACACATATATTTGATGAGTTCACAGATGTTTCTCTATAAGAAGGCATTTTTTTTTTTTATTTAATTATATTAATATGTAGAAAAAAAAATAGAGGAAGACTAGAGCCTTTCAAAGTGAGCTGATAGCATATTTAAGTCGCTATACAATGTAGGTTGTTGACCATATTATTTTCAGTGTTTTGTGCTAAAAAATAGAAAAAAGAATCTTTGGAGATTTGTCTTCAAACCGAACTTTGAACCGAGAGAGCAAGCCGAGTTTGTATTTAAACCGAACTCGGCTTGATCTCTCGGAGGCTATCTATATTCAACTATTGCACAATATGAGGTTTTGACTTTGTACGGCCATGAAGTTGGCACTGGCAGTGCTGTTTAAACTAATCGCGATATCGTCTTTTATTATTGAAATTTAAAATACCATAAATGTTAAGTTTATATATTATAAAGGAGATATAGGGAACTATCGTCCTATAAGCCTGATATTAAATGTGTATAAGGTTTTCTCAAAAATCATTTTATCTAGAATTACTTTAACTCTTGACGAAAACCAACCGAAAGGGCAGGCGGGTTCCGTAGCAAATACTCTACAATAGACCATATATATACGTTCTAATGCAAGTCTTACAAAAATATAACGAATACAGCTTATTTGGGTTTATATTTAGCTAATATATTATTTTGGATTTGTTGATTAAAATAAAGCTTTGGATTCCTTAGAACATAACTTTATTTGGGAAGCACTACGAATACAGGGAATACAGGGGAAATATACCAGAATACTCCAAAATATATATTCCAAAAGCACAGCTCAAATCAGACTTGAAACAATAGGAGACGAATACCCTATAGAGAGAGTCGTTCGACAGGGGGATCCTATCACACCAAAGTTATTTTTCGCGACTCTGGAGATGATATTTAGGAACCTGCAATGGGAGAACGAAGGGTTGAATACAAACGGTGCTAAGTTAAACCACCTACATTTTGAAGACGATCTTATCTTATTTTTAGAGTGTCCGAAAAAATTTGAACAAATGTTACAACAGTCGTCAAATGAGTGCAAGCAAGCAGGGCTTCTGATGAACACAACGAAGACAAAAGCTTTAACCAACAGCTCGCATACCTACGATATTAGGGTAAATACACAGAAGGTAGAATATATATAATGAAATGAAATGAAACGCTGGGAAGACGTCCTTAAGAAACTGGCTGGTCCGGAGTGGATGAGAGTAGCGAGAGATAGAAACAAATGAAAGATTTTGGACGAGGCCTTTGTCGCAGGATGAGCTGTGAGTGAATCCGGTCGTTAATAATTATTAAGCTAGAAGAAAAATATAACTATATTAAATGACAAACAGTCTGAACTTTAAGTTATTCTGAAAATTGTAAACAGCAATAAGGGCTTATTTATTATTTATAATTGTGAAGTTTTTTTTAAATTTTATCGACTCGTTATCCAGGATAACAGCCTGATATGTTAATAAAATAAATAAAATTAAAAACAAAAAACGTTTTCCGTAAAGACCTGCAGGGTGCGGAGCAAAGTTTATGTGCATAGTGCTTGTGAGTCTCACCGCGGGAACTTTTATAACACATATAAACTCCGCCGTCCATCGAGCCATCAGCCACGTTGCTTCTCGCAAAAAAATATGCACATCATTCACTTTCGTTATTTTACTTTTCAGCCGGAATAGTTGAACTAGAAATAGTTACAAATTATTATAAATGTGCTACCAAACGGATATAATATTTTACTACCAAACGCAGACAAAATCAATTTTTTTTTTTTTGAAATTTTACCTTAGTTAATTAACTACACAACATTTGACCGAAGGAATTCTATGACAAAATGTTTTGTCTAAACTTAGTAAGATAGATGTATTTTACACTGGCTTTTCATGTTAAGTAAATTGAATATTTTAATCTGTACTAATTTTATTAAGAGGAAACATTCGATTTGTTGTTCGACTGTTTGGTTATTTGTTTGTTTGTATTAAATAGGCCCTACATGATCTTTAACAAATATAAGCTAATAGAAATAGAAAATAATATTTTCTAAAACATTTTGATCATTGTGATACTTCGATAACATTCGATACCAAAGTTATGAAAAAATATCATTTTAATTATTATTATTAACTGCAAAAATTTATGACAACTAACTTTCCCGATAGAAGTTGTTCCGTCATAATCCGTCTAGTGGGAACCGTTCCTTGTGTGAAGGAAATAGGCAAGATACCACATTTTCGCGAAGTTTGGGATCCGTGCTCTGCGTGAGCGGCGGGGCAGCCGGATGAAGCTATCCTCTCATCCACTTGTGCGGCCTAACCCACGAGGCTCCGATTTATCGTGCCTTATACCAACATGAAAAGCACAGCGCGCGTTGCGATAATTTCCATATGTGCTTGGAATCTGATCGCCTGGATCTCTTCTTCTGCGTCTTCACATCCGAGTATAGCGACGACGAGTCATGGCACAGTTATCCTGTAGACGCTGTAGTTAGGACGCCACCAATAAGAGCTACGCCTAGGCATAGATTGGCTCACCCGAGGCATGGAAGCATCGCAAACTTGCAGCATTGCGTTTACAAGCCATTTGGCCTTAGTTTCAGCTCTGTTATTAACAGTAAGGGGCATCCAGTACTGAACAATTGCATCCTCTTTGAGCAAGTCCCTGTTTAACCTCTTTAGAACCCATTTCGGACCGCAACCATCGCGTGATGAGCGTAGAATACAGATCCCAGAAGTAAGTATGACGACATCTTGCAGGATGTATCAGTGATTCGCTACTGAGTCACCCAGCTGACATACACAAGTTAGTGCAGAGCCATGGTTGATGAGCCGCAAGGTAGACACTATTAACCATGCTTCCGGCACCCGACCACTTTCATTTGTCGCCGGAAACCCTCATAGCGTAGATTTTGCATTGAAATCACTAGCGACAAGCTCAAGATGCGACACTCCGTCTGAGTAGGTATCCTAATCTAATAAAAACGCCCCATAATCAGCAATACGTTCGGCGAGAAATAAACCCCCACCATTGTTCTAACTCTACCAAACCTCTAACTTTGGTAGTCACAAAGACAGCGCCAGAAAAATAATCACGCGTATGCAAATTTGAGCTAAATACCAAAGCAGCCGAGGAGTCTGCATTACTGACTCAGTTACTGCGAGACGGAATGCGATAAGGCTCTGAGACTATTGTGACGCCAATAAACCATTGCGCCACCGATTGCACCAGAAGATTTTGTGCCCGGACACAGTGGTTTAAGTTTGCCTGTAGGGCCCTTATTTGCGTCATTATTGATTGGTCATGGTCACCATCTCAACCACCGAGGTCATCGCTGCAGCTATTGGAACGGATGTCGTGGTGGAAATGTCTCTCGCCGAGTTCGCCTTTCTGCTTGAGTTTCCCACAGGCATTACTATCCACACGGTATCTCGCAGGTTTTCCGCTCGCTGTGGTTCGCCAGAGCATTGTCCCACCTTGTGACCTGGTTGCCTACAACAGAAACAAAAATCGCTGCGATCACTTTTGCAGATACACTTACTTTGCAAATGCCTAGCCTCTTGACACCGGAAGTACCGCATTTGCCTGTTGCATCACCCTACACATATTTTGGCACCATTCGCCACTTTTTTAGCGACCTCATCCGGAAATTTCACCCAGGCAGTACTACGACCGCGGTCATCTCGGCGGATTCCTCCCACCTTAATAGCGACTCTATTGCATCCATCGAACATGCACCCATCTTGGCAAAGTCTCAAAGGGACTTCCGTAACTTGCTCGCAAGAGCATTCGCTTTGATTTGATTATCGGCACCGGGTACTTCTGAGATCCGAGCTGCCATAACTGCCAAACGAAACCGTATTACCGGGACTCCAAAGGCGGTCCAGTCAACCCTCTTTTTGACTTCTGTCAAGACGCTGGCGTAAGAGACACCCCTCTCCCCCGCACAGCTGCAGATTTGGGGACACGTGGTTTATGCCTCCTCTTCTTTCCCCTTGTCTGAATATTTTCTGTCTCGTCTCCTGATTTGTTCTTCTGTTTTCTTTTCTTGACGACATACCTTGAACTAAACCCTTTCGCCATCTACTGGCGGTGCCGGTGGCATCATATCACTTGCAGCCATAGCTGCTGATTTTCTCTTTTTTGGAAGAATCTGCCTAATTGCAGAGTTAGCCGACGGGATCAACGTAGTTATGGATGTCGTTTCCGACTCAAGTACAATCCCTGCCCTCTTTCGGTATGCTGCAAGTGACGGATGAAGGCGCGGCTCCGGAAGAAGACGAGCCTCTAGGCTCTCGAACCGAACATCCATACGGGCATTTGAATGAGCAACTGCTTCACGCGTCACTCGTTGCAGCAGACCCTCTATATCTAAACAATCCGGCGTATGAGGTGCTAGAGGAGCCTTGGGGTGCACGTCTGTAATCTCCTTACGCAGGTTTTCCATGTACACGCCGCAGAGTCTGTTTTCGACGTGATAGGTGTGACACATTTCTTTTTCTGATTCTACCAGCAGTGCCTCTCGCTCAGCGGCAGCCAACTATTTTTTGGCTTGGGCAAGCCCCAAATGCTCGCCCGTTGTAGGTGGTAGCGCTACCACTCTCTAAGTTTCTTATTATTCCCGGTTTGCCATCGGTCCCGGTATTTTCTTCTACTGGGAGAGGTCCATATCGGTTACGGTGGAACCGCTGGGCATTCTGAGGCATCTCCTATTACACCTCCATCGGCGCTTCATCTCCACTAGACGCGGGAGTATTCTCACAATAACTTGCAACTTCTAGGTGCTTCGACTACAGGTTTTCTTTCTCTCGCCCTCTCAGACATTGATAAAAGTCGTTATTAAAAATTAATTCCGAATCGTTTGTTTTCGTGTCAATTGGCTTGCCAGGTTCGTTGTTACGTGGACGAGCGGGTTGCTCGCCCTTGAAGCAGTCACCCAATTCGCTTGTAATGCAGCAATGACACTCGTGCACAGATATGTTGTAAAATGTCGCACATGTACAAGGTAATTAATTATCAGAGAGATATTGTGTATCGGTTGTTCGGTATACAGAGAGATGCAAGTAATAAATTAAATTCTACTAGAGTAACAAGTGTTCACGCGTCAAGCACAGAAGTGTGAAGCTCTGAACGCCGACATAATTCCTGTAGAGTTGTGCCGGGCTTTTAAATTAATATTGCCTTTCTTTTATACATTTTTTTAAATGAAATATATAGTTTGAAAAAATGATCAAGCGCGAATCGGGCTCAAGAAACAGTCAAGCCACCCAGAATACAGCACTTAATTATAAACTTCAAAATATCAAAGTTTTGGAGAAACAAGACAACACTAGATAATACAGTATAGCTGGATAACTGTACTGACTTTAGCCAGATCACGAATACCATGTTTTAAATTTCTCGACGCTGTACTTCGAATTTAGTGGGGGCGGGGTTAGTCAAGCCACCCAGAATACAGCACATCATTTTAAACTTCAAACATCAAACAACAAGTCTGTAATGACAAAGAGTATATGAACTCAAGAGTTATAATTCCATGGACAGTCAATAGGTAATTAGCGTAGCTTCCAGCGAACAATTACCACTTAACAGCAATGAGTACATTACATTGTGTGGCATACACCACACTCTTTTAAGTATATTCTCTTAGTCCAGTAATCATTGTAAAATTCCGGATAAGTATAAAATTATTTTGTATATAAATGTATAAAATCCTTGTTATCTTCTTTAATAAATATTTTTTAAAGTAAACTCAGTTTTACACCTGCGGTTAAGTATGACAAGGACGTACAAACATGACCACTCAAAAAAGATACAAATTAACCTACATTTTGGGATGTTCGTTTGTATGAAATGAACAAATGTCCCGAAATCACTCAATGCGCAGTCATGGCTCTTCACGTGGGTACATTGTCATCGAGAGACGCTGTCCTAATCGCGGCATCCCGATTTTACTGAAAAGAAAAGCTATAACAAGCACCCTCTTACATAGAAACTACATTTACATAATCAATAATAAAATATAATTGACATCCTTGTATTGTTTTGTACCCGATATAATAAATCGTATTATTCTTCAATATACACATCACCCTTCTGTGTTAATTTCAACGTTACACACGCCTATGGGCGTCGATAGTCTCCTGCTCAATTTCTCTCTGTAATAAAAAAGTAACAGTTATAAACCAGCTGTCTATAAGATAAAATTGGTGAACGTTAGCTTAATGAGTGTTGAATTCTAATGAGGTTCATGTTTATAATTTCACAGTAGCAACAGGAGCTGTAATCATAAAAAAGGATAAGAACTCATTGAGCCCACCAAAATAGGAATATGCAAACAGTGGAATATTCATGAAGGTGTAATTTAATTTTTTAATAGCCGAAACGTTGTTGATAAGTGTACCTATATTTTGTCGTAATGATGGCTTCGCAAATGTTCTAATAATGGATTTATTTTCTTCTATTAGGTAATTACAAATATTTTCGGCTCGATCCCGTTTTATTTTATGATAAAGAATACTAATGTAAATGTTAAGTATATGTTCTTGTTCGCAGGAATACAAAGAATAAAAAACAAATTGGAATATAATGGAAATTATATAATGGCTTAGTAGGATATGATGTATTGCAGCCGGATGGGGCCGGTACGGCCAGTGTCCCTGGATCATGTGTTACCGCTGCAAATTCACAGTTTGACTGTCGCGTTTCGTCACGTTTTGGGTCTTTAGAGGGAAGAAAGGAATCTGGCAATAAGTCTGCACAATAAACGTGCTTAGATGTCCATGTGCATTAATAGTTTTCAAAGGGCTGACTGTTTATGGTTTGCTCCCTGACATCATTAAAATGATGGTACACAAGTAACAAAGCATCGATTCGATAGTGCTATGTCTCTACCCTAATTCGTTTGTCCTCCGTCCTCAGCTAAGATTATCTTATAGCGACGATTTCGCTGCCAGGCTGCCAATATTTCCATCTTGACAAGTGTACGCAATCCAAAGATCTGTTTAAATATATACCAGTTTAATACAATTCGACATTCAATTTTATTGCCTCGAGCAATGTGGAGGAATGTGGAGGAAATGGGAGTAATGTTAAGCTGCGCTACAGCGAAGCATGGCACGAATGCTCTATTTTAATGTTATTATTTTATCTTAGCAACAAATTATTTGTATGTAGAGTTAGTACTATGCCATGCATGGTGCATGACACTACATCCTCTGGTACAACGGAATTGGGCCGGCAAAACCGGGGAGGAGGGACCGCTCGCTCATATTATACCGGCTAAAGTGACCTTGGCTAATGGTGGGTGTTCTGTATGCAGCATGGCACTACCTCTTACTATTGCTAGTTATTCTTCCACGCAAATCCCTGGTGCTGACAGATCCTTGGTGCCTCAGTATAGGCAGTCGACACATGCGGTGTTTTAGTCGGAAATCGATTCATCCCCAAGGATTAAACACCCAGGTCCGGTGACAGTGCGTAAGCGCATTTCCCCGCAAAATAAAAAATAAGCACAGCATTATTGGCAATCCTATAATTTCAGATGTTTTGCAGCAACTATGGTCATGCTTGGCTCGTAATAGGATAAACGTTGGGATTGCAAAATGTCAACGTTTAACATCCTACGATAAAATCCACTAAAGCAGATTTTTATTAATTTAATAATTTTAATTAAACATTTTAATATTAAGAAAGAAAGAATAATTCATTTGTGGACCACACATACTGGTACATACAAGTAATACAAGATTATATTAATTATACATGTAACTGTCGTGCGTCACAAATTGGTTCCAACTCAGTATTTTGCTGATTTATAACAGCACTGGTCTTCCGTTGTCACCATTTAGTGAGATCATGAAGCAAGTACATATTTTGAGAAATGTCATTTGCGTACACTACACACCAGACATTATAAAGTCATCAATTAACAAAAAAAATAAGTAAATAAAAGTGAAAAAGAATCAAAACTTACAACATTGCATGGCACGGAAAATTTTTGTAGATTTATTTAATGTAAGCGAGCGTTACTAAAATACTGGCTAAGACTTGGAATTATACATAAATTTATAAATCAAATCAGAAATTAAAAAGCACTAGTATCACACTTCATTGCTTCCTCCCTTTTCTGATATTCGTAAATGTAATTTTTAGTCTGAATCTAAATGTTTGTATATTTTGCAGGATCCTTATGGGCGGTTGGATATTGTTCCAGCATTTGGCGGCTGCGTAGCGAAAACTACCTCTGTAAGCAGCTGAACTATGATGTTTTGTAGCTTAGCACACTGGTGAGACCTACAGATTCTCTGCTTCTACATCCACGTCAACTTATCGTGAAGATATCTAGGCTGTTTGTATTTCAAAACTCCGAAAAGTTTAAGCCAAGTGCAGTTCGCGTCGATGTTTCATTTTAAACATTGTTTTTAAAAGAAACGTTGAGATATTGTGTCACATGAGCCCTTAGCGTTATACTCGTATCGAAACAGTAGCAGGCGCAAGCATTCTAGACTCTTTCTATCCGTTTTTGTATTCGTGCCAGAATGCGTGAGCCCATGACTTAAGCCGGACTCTCAACTCCTCCTTCAAATATGGTTTTATTTGGTGTAGTACTTCAAGTTTATAAAAACAATTTCTTATAGTGCTACTCAGTTTGTTTTTCAAATCTTAAACTGCACTACGAGGATGGATCTAAAAGTTCTAAGCCCGACCAAGAAAATGAAAGAAAAGTGGATCAAAATTTTTTTTTCGACATAGTCTCCATCTACTTCAACACACTTCTTCCACCTGACCTGCAACTTGTTTTTTTTTATCCCCTCGAAAAAAAAAGATTTTTGGAAGGTCGGCGAAATAATCGTTTACTGCGACTATCACCTCATTTCGAGCCACCCAAATGTTTTTTACATTTGGAAATAAATGATAATCCGAGGGGGCCAAATCCGGCGAATAACAATGTGGGTGGGGCAGCAATTCGTAGACACAATCATGGATTACAGACATTGTTTCAACCGAATTGTGAACACGTCCATTGTCTTGATGAAACAAAACTTCTTACGCAACATTCCCGGCCCTTTTTCTTTTATTTCTTCTCGGAGTCTTCGTAAAAGGTTACAATAATAACTAGAGTTTATAGTTTGACCTTTCGGTAAATAGTCTACAAAAATAATGCCCTTCGCATCCCAAAAAACAGAAGCCATGACTTTGTTAGTCGACAAAACGACCTTAGCCCTTTTCGGTGTAGGAGAGTCTGATCTTTTCCACTGTTTGGATTGTTTCTTTGATACAGGAGTATGGTGGTGAACCCATCTTTCATCCATGGTAACAAATCTAGACAAAAAGCCCTCGGGATCAGTCTCAAAAAGGTCCAAACAGTCTCGCGAAATTGTGTATCGAACCCGTTTTTTTTCAGCTGAAAGCAACCTCGGAACCCAGCGAGCAGAAACCTTATGGAACCACAACTCTTCCGTTATTATGTGTTGCACCCAGCCATAACTCATGTTTGTTATATCAGCTATCTTACCAATGGTCAAACGTCGGTCACCCAGTACGGGATCACAAATTTTATCGATGTTTTCTTTCGTGGTAAAGGATGTAGGCCTTCCACTCCTAGGATCATCTTTAATGCTGTCACGACCGCGCTTAAACTCAGCTACCCACTGTAGCTGAGTTCAGAATCTTGACACTGGAACACGATGGACCAGACTCCCCCAAAGTGCTCACCATATCTTGATGGATGTCTTTTGGTGATAGGCCTTTTTTATTGAGGTACTTAATGAGTGCACGGTGTTCAATTTTCTCCATTATTGAAAATTGCGTAAGATTGCTTCAAACAAATAACCACAGAAAATTTATATTGTGCAGTATCGGAATGAAACTGCGCACAATAAATCAATATGACACATACTAACAAATGACGGTAGATTTAAAATGATGACATAGCTCCATGTAGGTTAGGCCACGAACTTTTGGATCCACCCTAGTATATGCAAGCCAAGATTCCGCGCTTCGTATACCCGATCAATAGCTTCTTCTGCGAGCATGACTTTAGTTGATGGACAATGATTTTGTAGCTGATATTTACAATCAACCACTAGATATTTCGTCTTCTTGGGAGTAAGTAGAAGGAAATTGTTCTTAGACCAGGTAACGATATGCACGAGATCCTCATTTAGTTTTATCATTGCACTATCGATATCAGAGGGTTTACACGTGATGTATATTTACACATCATCGGCATACAAATGATACTTGCATTTCTTATTTCCTTATGTATATCTGCAGAATATAATGTGAACAGAACTGGCCCTATTATAGAAGTAACTTAACTTCGACATCAGCATATCGATATTTACTGAATCAAAGGCCCTAGAAAAGTCCAGCAATACGAGCACGGTACAAATTCATTTGTCTTGTGAACATAATACGAGTATATTATCGGTTACATCTAGTAGTACAGTAACCGTGCCACGACTTCAGACAGCCTTCTCTGATGTTTTTGAAAGGCACGGCAATATATTTATAGGCCTCAGATCATTCAAATGAGCTGGATTTGCGATCTTAGGTAGAGGTGTAACGATAGCTAATTTCCAGATGTCAGGATAGATACATGTGTTAATGAATTTGTTAATAATATGGAGTATAGCGCTAACAGTATACGGTAATGTCATTACAAGAATGTCTAAATTTATAGTGTTGTAACCTTTCGCTTTAGATTTTAAAGTTCTAATGATTTTTATTACCATCTCTCCACTAATAGGCTCTATGCGGAACACTGCGTCACTGAACTTGTGATATTCGTGATATGTTAACTGTGACAAGTGAACGCTGGAGCAACCCGGTATACTCAGAAAATGATTGTCAATAATGACTGGATTGCTAAACAAAAAAAGTAGTTCACTGTGTGATTTTGAAAGGAGTGTGTTTTTAGGATTCTTCCATAAGCGTTGAGAGTTGTGAATGTTACTATTTATATTATGCTCAAAATATGCTTGCTTTTCAAAGTAGAGTGCCCTGTTGACTGTAGATTTTAATAATTTATTTTAGTTTAGTCTTGCGATATATGGCGCAAGCTTGATCTTTTAATTTGAACATTAATAACTTGATGGTGTCTGTAATCTGTGGGTTAACCTGTTCTCTTATAACAACAGACTTTCTTGGGGCGTAAATATCAAAAAAAGATACGACGCTATGGTTAAAAGCATTAACAGCAAGGTTGACGTCATCAAGCGTCGATAAACTATCCCAGTCTATGCTCATTAGGTCTCTGTTAAGTGAGTCTACACATATATTTTTTATTGGCCGCATAATTATCTTATGGGGAGCGGGTTTAATTAGCTTTGTGTCATTACAATCCATGGAAAGGAGAGAAAATAATAGCGTTGTTTTCTCCTAATTTCGCATGAGGGACATGGAACACTACCTTTTTCTGATTGCCATCAACCACACTACTGAGTCGAACTAATCAAAATTTCCGGGATATAGATAATAAAAAATAAAAAATAATATTCAAGCAATCACTTTTATTAGTGAATATGTAAGTAGTTTATTCTTATGAGGAATACATTTTATAATTCACTTCATCATCATCTTCGTATACCATCCCATTGTACAACAATTTGACAAAATTAATTGCATAAAACAATTTGACAAAATTAAATACGACCGGTCGGCTATGCTCCTGCACAATTTTTGGTTCTGCAGGTGTCTATTGGCGACGGTAGCTACCTACCATATGCTCGTTGGCCCCTTTATCATATAAAAAAAACATACATCTGGTACCAACAATACCAACGCGGGTGGCGTTGAATTCTAAACCAGATTCTTAAGTTATTTTGATATAGCTCCAATTATAATATGTTTTCGAACTAATATTTTCCTAGCGATAACAAAAGACAAACCTATTTCGAGTTTTGCTCTGGAAAGCAGAGTCCATTGTGGTGTCGTGAATTGAAGTCGCTCGATGGGATATTCTTCGATCTTGATGAATACTCTGGCAACAACAGATTTTAAATATTTCCTGTCATTGATAACAAATTGTAAACTTATCTATACAATACTTTAATTCGGTAATATTCAGGAAGTGGTAGTGCCATGCTCCATAGAAATATGCAACGGAGTTGGATCGGCACGAACGGGGAGGTACATTTAGCTCACATTACCGTTAAGTGACAATTTTAGTGTCGCGTTTCGTGTGGTTTGTGAGTAGCCGGTGGCCAATTGTTAGAGCGCATTGCATCAGCGTAGTAATTATGTTCATGGGCGTCGATAGTCGTAAGCAGGCTACGATTGCTCGTTTGACCCCCTATTCTAAAAGAAATATCAAATAGATGAAATTATCTCCCCCCCCCCAAACTACTATTATCTATCTATCTTATTATGTCGGCCTACAAGTGAGTGATATTCTCAGAGTGTACTGATCAGATTTTCATGTGGTTGTCACCAATGGATGGAATAATTTCCGTGGAAGATTTTAGTGTATAATTTAACCCTTCAAATTAAAACCATCTAGTACCAAAACTTAAAAGTTCCATGAGCTACTTGAATGATCCATGGGCATTAATAACCGCTACCTATTCATTGTTGTGTAACCGAACAACGATTTGAAATTTTAAAATAGGAATTTTTATTTACACGTCTTCGCGTAACTTCAATATACAACCATATTTAAAAAAACGTGCAACCCCTATAATATATAAACATAACGAGAGATATTATTTTCACGCACAACATGGCTTTATAAATATAGATAAATTCTCTTTATTAGGAGGGTTTTATTAAAGAAGGGCGGAAAAATAGTGGCGAAACCCCAGGGACTCGAATATAATACAAATAGCCGTAACATTAAAGGGTTGGGTTACACTGTTTATGTGGTGAAATTTGTTTCCTTATTACAAAGAAATTCTACATTATATCGCAATTAATGTAACAATTATCATAATAGCATTATTATAATGAGAATGTCTTAAAGAATGTATTGGATAATTAAAATTAATATCTTCATCATCATCAATATCAGCCCTTATCGGTCCACTGCCGGACACAGGCCTCTTTCAATGAACGCCAAGACTACCGGTCTGCTACTCGCATCCCTCCCGGACCTGTTACAGCACAGAGATTCCTAAACGCGGCCTCCACTCCAGAATCTTAGTGGCCCATCTGCCATCTGTTCTACTGAGTGTGTGGCCAGCCCATTGCCACGTCAGTGCGCTTATTCTTCGCGTGATATCGGAAACTTAATTAATATCTTAGAATTAATTTATTATTTTTAAAAATAAAAAATGTAGGATAGTAGTTAAGTTCTCGTCCACAATTTTGTATACTCGCCTGAATAACTATTATACGGACAAGGATCATAGTGTTTTACTGAAAAGTAACGAATCTACGGTGTATACGCTAAATTAGAGCTGATTTTTATAGGTTGCATTGCAAGTTACATAAAGTAAATTGCATGTAATACACATCCGGACATCGATGGTAGATGGAAGAGGATGGAGGATTGGACTTTCTCAGCTTGAACGGATACGGGCTGACGAAAGCACACCCGTTGAAGATAAATATGTTAATGACATTGAATGGTATCCTTGTAAATCAATGGTAATTGATAAGAATTAGTTAATGATAACAAACATTTATCACGTTCGTTTGCATCGTACATTTCAATATAGTTAATGAGCGTTGCGTTCCGGCTTTGTCCGTGACTAGCAATGTCAGATTATACACTAAAACCTTCCTCGATAATGTCTCGGTATTCTATGGGTGAAAACCACATGAATATCCGCTCAGTAAATTATGGGAAAATCGATATATAAACATACATCTTTTACATGGTTTGTTTATAATAAGTGTTAATGAAATAAAATAATTTGTATTTTCTGTTAGGGTGCTAAATCTCTGCGTTTAGGTCACATATTATCGGGAGGTTTGCTATAAAGCTGAGTACAGATTTTATAATATTGTATAATATAAGTAGAATAAATGTTATTTTTTAAACATAATTCATAAAGAAATACTTTTAAGTAATACGTAGAAATTTATACTTCAAACTTATTCTCTGATGTCATCAGATTGAAAATATTAAAGAGCAAGCAAGTACTCGTAGCTAGAGTTGGGATGGTCAAATTTATATTAATTAATCTAACCGTTACTTTACCGCCATACGCGGAAATCAAATTCAATTGCAACTCACTAACTAACCTAAATGAAATAAAACTATTTAAAACAACGGAGAAATATAAAGTTATGAAACTGAATTTCGGAGAGAATGCAATTTCTTGACTAACTCGAGAAACAAACAAGAACGTCATCTACATATCGCAGATGTATGCGGCGATTACGAGTTGAATAGAAGTTTGGAAGTTATAGAGTGTGCTAGCTCGCAAAGCATGACACGTCAGCAACAGCAGATCAACGTTTAATTATTTCGTGCGGAGTGTTTGGAGCAATCCAGTGGCGGAACTCGCGTGTATGTTATTGAATGCCACTGGTATTTCACTTGTGTGTTTTGGTATGCTTAGTGTGGAGAGTAATTCGGATTGTATAACGACTAGCTGATAGTGACTTCTTGAATTAAGACTAGCTGTTTGCTTTGTTGTAACTGTGTTACATGAGTTTTGATTGGCTCAAATTATATAAGATATATTCAATCTCAGATAGTGATGCCCTAAGATTGGCGGAAGGTTCTCGAGTAGCGGTTACGCACCAGAAGATGGAATGCTGGACGGCCTCCTAATTAGTGGACTAGCGAATTGTTTAAGCTGGCGGGTTGCAGCTGGATGCAAGTGGCTCGTGACTGTGACCTGCGGCGCTCCGTGGGGGAGGCCAGCAGTGGACGTCGTCCGGCTGATGATGATGATGAGTTCCTAAGTATAGAAACCAAGTGAATCAGGTCTATGTCACAAAGTTCACGGGGTTGCGGCCTCAAAGAGCACGCCAAGCTTTCGGCATCTTGCCGAAAAAGTGAGGATACGCGTTACTGGTAATCAGTATGAACACATATACACACACAGATGTCTTGGAAACTATTTATAGCATAAAAGTTATGTAATATTTTACTATAGGTAAGTAACCTTTAGCAAGCCTCTGAAGCGTATTTTAGTTATTCGTAAAATATATCAATCGTATATATCTTAGTATTCCGAGCGGAGTGTGGCAAATAAAAATTCCACCCCACTCACGAACTTGGAGGCCCCGTACATCACAAAGTAAAGGTTTATGGACGAACCTACTGCCAAATATAAAGTGCCTAGGCTGAGTCACACCTTGTACTCTGAGAGCTTGCTACGCAAATATGAGACAAATTATTTACTACACGAGCAGTAATTTATTCAGATTATAATTGAATTACATGCCGAGTGGTCCACGCTTGCTCTTGCTGTCATAAGTCAAATGTTACAAACACTATTTTGACTTCACTAAATTCATTTGCTCTGCGGTAAGGGAATAACATCCCCGGCTCCTGCCATAAGCGCAGCGATTTGATTATAATCAAATATATTATTAATAATATGTCATAATCGATAGTAAATAAGAATATTCGCTTAATTTTTAAAGAGCTTCGTCGACAAGGTAAAGGTTACTGCAGCAATTTTCTATACAAATTTTGTTAAAGTCACAAGTGAATTAAGATATTCCAGAGAAATAAATCATTAACATTGTCGAAAGACATGATGTATGATGGACATGAAAGTATGGCCCGTATATTCCTTTTTCTTATCAATTATACTACAATAATGTTCACGGTCTCTTTGACTATAATGTAAGCATGCTATTATAATCTTGAGAAAAAAATATTTCCGAGTTATTTATTGCTGATCTCGGAGTTTTATAGATGTATAACTTACGGAGTATTTGCATCCTTATACTGCTCCGCTATGTTAAATTACGTGTAAATGAACGGATGTGTTACAATGAATGTAAATATTGGTCTTACGTGTGCTACAATTTAACTCGTATGTAGCACCAGTTGCAGCGTCATAGTACGAGTATATAGCATACAACATGTCTCATAAGTGTAGCAATCGTACACAGGAAATTTTCAAATGCTAATGGTACCTTCAGAGATTATCGCGTTAATAAAAAAAAGCTGAAATATATTATTGTAGATATAGACCTTGGGATATCAGAACATTTATCCTAAGCCGTTCAATAAAAATTGTATGAAGGAATGACAAATATAATATTGTGATAAGACAAAGACAACGGATATATATATATATATATATATATATATATATATATATATATATATATATGTGTGTATATAAGGAAGGAGCTCTGAGACGGTTCGGTTATATATATTTCATATTACCTAGTGATCCACCCAGGTTGCGAGCAGCTAGGCACTGGCAAGTGACTTCACAGTATAACTCCCTCGATCAATATCGAGTTGAATTGAGTACGAGATCCCGAACTCCACAAGCCGGTGAGATTTTACAGATTGGTAAAATATTTTTCACGTATCTGGAATGGTAATCGGTGCATGCAACATGAATCAAAGTTATCACTTTACTAGTCGATTTCGGATAAATCTTTCAAATACCGTCATTAAACTTGCCAATTTTATAAAAGAACTGCTAGTAATCTACAAAAGTGACATAGACTTTCGTTTAAGTAGGTTAATATGCGAATAAAATATTCGGAAGAGTAATTCCCTCTGCACCTTGAGCAAACGTAACAAATTGATAGGCCGGCATGAACGGGTGTATTGGGGGATATTCACACATTGTTAACAAAACAAGCAATCTGTATGGATTGTGGCCCCGGGCGGGAATATGTTTTTAGCATCTGCGGATATCTTTTACATATCGCGAATACAGATATTAGCATGTTAAGAGGTTCGTAGTAGGTTTTAGACAAATTACCATAGTTTTCTCACCACTCTCTTTACGCTGAATCTATTCTATACGCCATTTAGGCAAACGACGATGTCTGTAGTGAACATCTTATAGAATGATTGCGTTTTCGAACAAGATGAAACATTAATGTTGACTAGAATCATTATTAGTTATTGATGTGAAATTATGTACAAGGGATGACATTTAGAATACCTCAATTGTAAATCTCAAATAATAAAACAACACATGGCAGATTACAAAAAGTTATATACAAATTAAGATGTCGAAGAAAAGGCTATTAATAATGGCTCTGTTGGGATACTCAAATTGTCGGTCAAGTGGTCTGTGTTTTATCCCTAGTCTATGCACTTCAGGAATATGTTCTTCTTACTGTAGATTTAATTTTATGAACTTCATCTCCTGAAGTACAGGATACACTATATCAGGCAGTATCGTAGATCGTATAAAATAAATTTTAAATTGTACCTTAATGTAAATTGTATGTTACCACATATGCACTGAATACATATTATTATTATATTATACTTTATCTTAACGACAAATTAAATGGGCAATTTATGCAGCAAATCAATCACTAATGAACAACTGCCTACTACCGTAAGACCGTTGTGTAAGACTGAGCCGATAGTCGGCTGGTTTTCAAAAGATCAGATGGGTGGATAGAGATGGCTTCTATGTCCATTGGTGTACGTTAGAGATCGAGTCCATTAATATCTATTATATCGAAAATGTTCCAAAAACACATTGACACGACCATTCTATATGACAAACGACAGCAATTTTATGATAATAAAATATGCAGAGAAATAAATTTGTTGCCAAAGAACATGATGTTTGCTTCACAAATAACAAAATAAAACCGAGCACTTTGCAGACAGAAGCGTTATGGTACTTGTTTGTCTCCAGCCACAACAAAGTTGCACGCCACGCTCCATATATTTCATCCTTCCTTTGATCTGAAATTGAAATAAAAATGACATTTGTACGTGGTCTATTGTCAATGTAAGTTGATTTTTCCTGTAATCTTAAAAATATTTAATAAAAGGAAACTTAAAATGTTCGAATGTATATTTGTAACTCAATCAGTTCAAAACTACCGAATGGACTCTGTTCAAAATTTGCTAGGTTGTAGCATAGATACGAGGATAACACATAAAGTATAGAAATACTGGATATTTGACGTGGTTTTTTCTGCAGTCTATGCGTATAAAATGACGAACGACATTCGTAGGTGTATCAAGTACTTCCATATTTTGACTCAAGTTGTGTTGATGCAAGAGATACAAAGTTTTGTCCAATTTGTAGGAGCTCTGAATGGCCCAATGAAATGAAGGCTAGCTCCACACTTGTGCTGACGCAATTTCGCTGCAATCCAGCATGACACTTCCTCTTACAATCTACTGTTTGCATTGTGTCTAAAGACCTGTCTTGGGAAAACCAATTTAACTTGATTTTCATAACAAAAAAAAACTATTTCCAAAAATAAGACGCGTGTACCCACATAGCTATATAGTCTTCTGTGTTTGTGATCTGCCTCCCAGGTCTTATTCATAACTCATACTCTGTAATAAATATAATAACTAAACATAAAAATAGTAAGTGGTAATGGGCTGGTCACACACTCAGAAGAACAGATGGCAGATGGGCCACTAAGGTTCTGGAGTGGAATCCGCGTTTTGGAAAACGAAGTGTTAGTCGACCGTTCACCAGATGGGAAGACGATCTCCGTGCAGTAGCTGGTCCGGGATGGATGCGGTCAGCAGGAGATCGATCGTCTTGCCATTCATTGAGAGAGGCCGATGTCCAGCAGTGGACCGATAAGGGCTGATAATGATGATGATGATGACAAAAAGTAATATAGTAGATAAAGTTTTAAAAAGTTCCCACCGATTATGTATTATAAGAAATAGTTTGAAGATGGAACTGTTCGAGACGCAGAATACAGGTTATGAATTATTTTTACCGTGCATGTGCTGACTTGCTGTTTGTTATTTCTATTACGACTTTGAAACGCTCATGGCGTGGGATTTCTCTAACAAAGTTGCTAGATATTATATCACTTCAACATTACATATATTCTGCTAAACTAAAAGGGCCTTACTATTTATTTATTTCATTTTCTTCAATGTGGTAATGTCGAATCAAAATTATTTTGAGTACATTCAGAAGTAGATTCATGTGATTTAAAACTGCAATGTGTGCATTAGAGGATACTACAAGCTGTCACAGTACGAAATGAGCTTATGTATTTTAAGTACCTATTTATACATCACCAGAACACATAACCTTCTCATAAAAATATGTTGATAACATTCCTCCAAATTAAATATACTTTGCACTTTAACTATTTATTATTCATTAAATATTGATGTTGTCCTTTTGAAAGACCTTTTGGTGAGCTGAACTACGAGTATATTGATCTGAATGCACTGAACACTACACTGTTGTGGAGTAAAAGCAAGCGTTGTAGCGTTTTGTACCGTTGGTCAGAATATTATTATATGGCAGCGAATAAAGTTTTACTCATGCCTCGCGCTGATGAGTCATCAGATTCTCAATAGAAATGGCCGCTGTAGCCAAAATTCGTCTATGACGACATTATTGTCAAGATCCGAAGTTTGTCTCTGCAATAAAAAACCTATAACCCGAAGTCAAAACTGTGAATTTACTTCGGAACTTACATATAATATTTCCATCTTTATTTATCCAGCCCATAAATTCACGTGTAATAAAAATTCTCCAAGAATAAAAGCAATAAATTTTACGGCTGTTGTATCGTAAAAGGACGATTTTTATGTAATTTTAAGAACAAGTTCTTTATTACTTGACTTGTGATACATATTTTAAATTATATGTACTGGTGTAATGCAATTCTTCCTGCGATTGTAATTTGGTCCATTCATTAATGCCTCGCTTATGGAACTCATAGTACAGCAGCAGTCCATCGCGGCTTCGCAAGGGCAGTCCATCGCGGCTTCGCAAGGGCAGTCCATCGCGGCTTCGCAAGGGCATTTAAAAAAAATATTACAAAGACAAGGAAATTATAAAGTCACAGTCGCGACGCGAAATTTATATATTATACTAGCAGTGCCCGCGGCTTCACCCGCGTAAACTAGCTTCAACTTATGTATAACTTTCATATAAAACTCGTCGCCAACCTTTCACCCCCTTTAGGGTGGAATTTCTGAAAATCCTATGTTAGTGCACCCCTACTCTCTTCAAGGTATACCAAATTTCAGCTTGTTGCGTTCAGCAATTTCGGTTGTGGACTCTCTGTCAGTCACTCGTTAACTCGGCAACGGAAGAGTTTTATATGACAATATTATAGGAAGGTACGGTTAATTTTTAATTGCACGGTGTATTAATCTGCATATTTTTTTTGTTACAATTATAATTTTCCTTTCATTATCATAGCCGTCATCATCATCATCTCCATCCCGCTGGCATCCCCCCTGGTCGGGTAGCATAAGATAAACATGTTAAATTTCTCACACAATTATTAGGACATATTACAGTAACACGCCCAAAACTGTATCAGCCAGCACAAATTATTTGTCAATTGAAATTGAGGCATTGATATTACAATAGAGCCGTTTAAAAGCCACTAGGAGTCATTTACAATGTAGTAACAGACGCAAATGTACGATGTTCCAGTCAGCTGTGCGTTGTAATTAAACGGCAGTTACTCGACTTGGCGTTGAGTCACGTACACTAATTAAATTAGAGCTAGTAGTGGATCTTGATGAAGGTTAAAAGTTGTGTTAAGAGTAAGGAATCGTTCACATCCTGTGACAACAGACCAATAGTTATGTTTATGTCAGAGTTCGTCATTTTACGTGCAAACTTATGTGCTAAAAATGTGGTGAATGTAATTTCCAGCCAGAGGTGGCGTGTTCGGATCCAGCCCAGGACATAAATGTTTATATATGTATTATTTGTACTTCTATAATAAAAGAAGTAAATGTATAAAATTATACTTAAATTACAACACACAAGTCGTCGCGGTAATTAGGACAGAACTAGGCTAACGTTATTGTTAAAAGTCCACAGAAACGTGTTAACCTGATAAATCTCGTGATACCGCCTTATAAGTGACGGCTACGTAGTCGCATTTCGCGTTTTTTGTGAGAAACTGATAACCCTTTGACCTCATGAATGCAGATGCACAAACAAATGTGCGGATGTCGGTACCCATTTATTTGCCCTTGCCACATACAAATGGCTGCACATGCTCTTTAAACAGTATAGCGGTCACGAGACAAAGATCTAAAAAATAAAACTGTGTCAAAGAAAAAATACACGCAAACTAAATAAACGTGAACTGTTATCACCCACAGTAGATATGTTGATTGATACATGAGTAGCGGCTCGTGCTCGCAAATTACTTACGGGTAATTGTATACGTTTTTATAATAAAACTCCCTGTATACGTTTTTATGATATAACAGATTTGTCGATTAATAAATTCAAAGCGACCGTCAAAGAGAAACTCATATCTTATTATAATGTAAAGGATTTTATAAATGACAAAAATGTAATGGAATGAATTTCTCTAAATTTAAGCACTGAAGTAATAATCACACCCAAAAGAAAGATAGGTACCCAGCAGAGTTTCTTGTGGGTATCTTCTCTGACACGCGCATTGCGAACCCTCAAATTAAACTTAGTCGCTAAGACTATACAGATCCATTATGTGAAAATAAACAATAAACAATAAATCTTTTGGATATTCTTATACGCGTGATCGGCCCCGGCTTCGCCTGTGAATGATAGGAACGAGATTATTATCTTAACAACGTATACGAGTTCATCAAGATCTCCCTCGGGAGTTGCAATGTATCCGTGGATGAAAAGCGCGAATATCCGTTTAGCAGATATTGAGGAAAACGACCACACACAGACAGACAGCTTTTAGAGACTTTTTTTATAAGATTATATATGTGTATATATTTTATTGTTAGGGAATTTACCATATTTTTGGCCGCGAAGTCCTTGGTCTTGGTCTTGGTGGTCGTGGTCATGTGTCGCCCGAGTGATCGTAGTCAGCCTAAAGAAACAAGAATAAACTGACCCTTGATTGTTTGGACGTTTTGCAGTTTTGCTCAATATTTATTATTAATTGTGGCTGCGGCGATGTTATTAAAATATACGAGTATGTTTTTTAAACCCATTGTTACTCAAAGATAACTACTAAAATGGGAATATTTTTTTTAACAATTAACCCAAACCAAACCAATAGTTTTATTAAGTAAAATCATATGAAAGTATTGCAAATTTACCTGCCATAAATGCTTTTATAATGCCGCATGGTACTTTAGAAATAACACATCTATTTTTTAAAATGTTGGTTTAGGTCCTAACAATATTCAGAACAACCGGATCATTCCACTAATACACACGGATTTCATAATCACTAATTAATAACAATAATAATAATATCTGTGAATTTATCACATCACGTCAGCCTTGTCCTGTGTGTAACGTGAAAAATTGTAAATACACACCATATATAGTGTATGTTATGAAACATGTGGTATTTCATAATTAATAATTTAAGTGTCAATGAAACTACTATAATTATTCTGCTTAAGTGTTTTTGAGACTCGGCAGTTTAACTTCGCCATGGTAACTTTGCGCCTGGACTATGACCTGAGGCGATAGACGGAAGCCTCGTAAAGTGAGCATTTTACGGCCGTCGGTACAGTTCGGACTCATCTCCTCTCAGCTCCGACTACTACGGTACGGACAACTTAAATTAAAACGCGCTTTACTGCACGTAGAGCGGCAATTTGTGTTCCTGTGTTACGTTTTAAGGGCACTGTTGTTTTCCATTGCTACATCTGTTCTTTTGATTACAAAGAATAATTAATGGGCTGTATTACTAGCGGTGACCCTTTATTATGGTTGGATCAGGTGCTGGCCCAACTCATTTCTACAACTTTGACCTGGCTATTGTATCCTCAGTTTGTAAGAGTTTGGAATTGCCAACGATGCGGTAAGGCTTAAAGGAGATGCATCTACATACATTTAGGTTGCTTGATAAAATAATCTATTGATTATCTTACCATCGCTGACGGTTTATGGTGGTTAGATCAGGTGTTGGACCAACTACTTTATATAACTTTGACCTGGCTGTTGTATCCTCAGTTTGTGAGAGTTTGGAATTCCCAACTCTGCGGTAATGATTTAAGGAGATGCATCTACATATACTTATGTTGTGTGACGCTGATTATTATTGGTAAGTTTGTCATCAAGTAATCCAGCTACCTGTTTGCCTTCCACGCATAAAAAAAATCACGGATATTTTTTTTAATCTGCTGCAATTGTCAAATACCAATTTGTCTAAATTCTACCTTTAAGAAACTGAAATATGGGTTGGAAGTTTGTATTAAAGGTTGTTATTTTAAAAGTTAGAAACGTGAAGCTTTATTATTGGGTTACTGCTAGACATATACGAGTATAAACAGATTTCTCTGATAATGCTATTGATGCAAATTAAAATTATCTTATCTTAGTCCCTAGTCACTTTTTAGAATTAGATTTTTTTTGCGACTTTTGATGTCATTAAATTTCAACGAGAATGTTATGATACGAGGGTGGATCTAAAAGTTCTAAGCCCGACCAAGAAAATGAAAGAAAAGTGGATCTAAATTTATTTTTATTTTTCAACATAGTCTCCATCTAGTTCAACACACTTCTTCCACCTGACCTACAACTTGTTTATCCCCTCGAAAAAAAGATTCCGGAAGGTCGGTGAAATAATCGTTTACTGCGACTATCATCTCATCTTTGGTCGAAAATTTCGAGCCGCCCAAATGTTTTTTGGAAATAAATGATAATCCGAGGGGGCTAAATCCGGCGAATAAGGTGGGTGGGGCAGCAATTCGTAGCCATAATCACGGAATATAGATATTGTTTCAACCGAAGTGTGAACACGTGCATTGTCTTGATGAAACAAAACTTTCTTACGCAACATTCCGGGCCTTTTTTCCTTTATTTCTTCCCGGAGTCTTCGTAGAAGGTTACAATAAAAACTAAAATTTATAGTTTGCCCTTTCGGTGAATAATCTACAAAAATAATGCCCTTCGCATCCCATAAAACAGAAGCCATGACTTTGTTAGTCGACGAAACGACCTTAGCCTTTTTCGGTGTAGGAGAGTCTGATCTTTTCCACTGTTTAGGTTGTTGCTTTAATACAGGAGTATGGTGGTGAACCCAGCTTTCATCCATGGTAACAAATCTATACAAAAATCCTCGGGATCAGTCTCAAAAAGTTCCAAATAGTCTCGCGAAATTGTGTATCGAACTCGTTTTTGTTCAGCTGAAAGCAACCTCGGGACCCAGCGAGCAGAAATCTTACGGAACCCCAACTCTTCCGTTATTATGTGTTGCACCCGGCCATTACCAATGTTTGTTATCTCAGCTGTCTTACCAATGGTCAAACGTCGGTCACTCAGTACGAGATTACAAATTTTATCCATGTTTTCTTTCGTGGTAGAGGATGTAGGCCTTCCACTCCTAGGATCATCTTTAATGCTCTCACGACCGCGCTTAAACTCAGTTACCCACTTCTTGACACTGAAATACGATGGAGCAGACTCCCCCGAAGTGCTCACCATATCTTGATGGGTGTCTCTTGATGATAGGCCTTTTTTATTGAGACACTTAATGACTGCACGGTGTTCAATTTTCTCCATTATTGAAAATTACTTCAGATTGCTTCAAAAAAATAATCACAGAAAATTTATATTGTGTAGTATCGGAATGAAACTGCGCACAATAAGTCAATATTACACATACTAACAAATGACGGTAGAATCAAAAAGATATCATAGCTCCATGTAGGTTAGACCACGAACTTTTAGATCGAACTAAGTAGACATCGATTGGCCTTCTACGGTGAAGGCCCAGATCGTGTCACATGCTTTTTTTCCTCTTCCTTTTTTCGGACCCTAGTTCAGGCTTCTGTTATGGAAGAGAGGAGAAGCTCAATATATCTTCATCGGATCACTTTGAGTGCTTCGACCCCAAACCTAGTCTCGTAGCACGACTAGGTTTGGGGTCGAAGAAGAGTCCGACGCCCGACCCAATCGTGGATGGGAGAGATGCATCCCAATATGAAAATAAAAGCTAGGTAATTTAACTATTATTATCATGGCCAAATCTCATGCTACAGCTTACAGCTTACTTAATGAACTTAAACGAGGTGGTACTAATCCAACCCGGTGGTCCCGGCCTTGTACGGAGTACGGTGATTAGTAAGGTTGTTGTGCAGCGTATGATTCTTCTTCTGAGTCGTTTTATACTTTACCAAGTGGTCGTGTTCACTGTTTAGGTAAATATTAGTTGATAATTATGAGATGGCGCCATTCGAGCAGCGTGTGATAGTGACTAATAAGAGCCTAGGCACGGATATGAGTGAAGTGCACAAAACCTTCTATAAACATTTATCATTCAGGAAGATGTATGCCACCGAGCGTACAGCTTTCTGGTGTATTTTGATATATCGGGGTTCATCATAATTTATTTAATTTTGTGGATACCTTCGTGTTAATTTGTGACATAAAATGCTTCAAAAGTTTAGTGGAAGTGTCTCAAATGCTGTGTTCAATATCCTTGCGGATGACGGCTAAGCTGTCCAAAAACAAAATACATCTTAGTTTTTCCGAGAAGTGTAAACCACAGTGAAAAGAGGTCGAAGTGTGGAAAAAGATGTGTGGCCTCATTATTTTCGAAGGACAGGAAGGCGAAAATTGTTTTGAAAATGAAAATACAGTCACCACTCAGTGGTACACTTTTCTTTGCCATTTGTAATAAATAATCCAGCAGTAAAATCCTCTATTTCGTAGAACGACACCTGGCGCACAATCGACTACTAATTGCCGAAGCCAGTGGTGGAATTACTGCGCCACCCGCCGTATTTATCCGACCTTGCACCTTGCAATTTTATATTTTCCAGAAAATAAAGACCATCCAGATAAAAAAGACTTTGAGGAAAACCTTTTATGGGCCCCGATAAAGCAGTGGTAACGTTTCAAAAGGCCGCCGAAAATACTCCAAAGGATGAGCGCGCAAAGTGTTTTTCTCAGTGATTCCATCGTATGAATCGCTGTATTGATGTGAATGGACACTATTTTGAAAAGATATAATAAATCTAATAACTCGCTTATTTGCTCAGTTTTTCTTTTTATAAGAACTTTCAGTTCGATTCTCGTAGTATGAATTAATGTGAGCGAAATCCATTCTCTTTATGTAATAGTTAAGCGGTTTAATATGTTATGTAGGCACATATACATAATTACTAGAATCAAATATATTCACATTTGTGCTTTGATCTACCTAAATTGTATCTAACACAAAATCAAACTGTTTTGCTGTAAATTACCTATCAATTGGCGTTTACGTTAAACGGTCGATGTTAAATTAACGGAATGTTATTCCCTTGATAATTAATATAAACGGGTTGTCCATATCTGTATTGTGAAAGTTTATCATCAATTCGCATACTTATGTATATATTATATATATTAATATATAAATTAACACGCATTTTAAATGTGCTTGTGTACTTTTCTTACTGAAATTATATGTACAATATTTTACTGCGTCGTCTAGTGGCGAGCATGTTCAGACAAAAATCGCAATTTTCAATTCAGGGTCTTACCAAAAGACTTTCATTTTCAGTTTTAATTTTTTAATAACTGTCCGTATTCCGGATTCAGTCCATGTTACGCACTCAACCTGCGCCCAAATTCTCTCCAGTCTTGGCGGACTGAATAGTTCTACTAGAATCTATATCCAATCGTAAAGCAGTCATCCTTTCAATCTGCCAACGAAATTTTCTCTCACATATTTTTACTTGGTATATTTTCATACTAATAATTATTAAGCCTTTAACACTTTAGATTAAAATTTATAGGTCATATTCGATTTTTTAATTTTTCCACGAACACTAAGACTGTGGTTTCCTGATACATGTGTCTAACTTGAGTTATATGCTCAAATCAAACTGATGTACCGATTTGGTTGACAACCACCCGTAAGTCGTACCACCCGCTCGCGGTGGAAGGGGCAGACGGTTCCCCAGTCATGATAGCTTGAGAGACGAGCTCTTTGTTGCAAGACCAACTTTGCTATTTAGAGAGCGGGAGGAGACCCGATCCCCTCGGCTAAGATAATAATAGTTAATTTAGCTTTTTTGCGCCTTCACTGGCCCTGGGTGGGGTCCAGTGATGTATGGGGCTCGCCGTAATATAAACCACCGTGAGTGCCAAAAGTGCGTCTTTGATGAAATCCCCCTGAACAACAAATCATCAGGGCACCTCGACGGCTAGTTAGGCCCCTAAGAGACCGACGCCTCTTCCACAGAAAGGTTGCACTAGAGGACAACCTGGTCTATGAGACAGTGCAATGGCATGAGGTTCCTCTTTGCCTCGTGCGCAAGAGCGCCTCCTCCAGTTGCTGTTTTGTCCCGCCTCCTTATAAGAGGAATACAAAGAGCTTTTCCTCCTTCCGCTCTTCAGCCCCCTCCTCTTGTAAGAGGGGTACATCCCCCTCTGTTCAAATGGCCTTGCCTGGCTTCACCCTAGGCTACTGAGCCCCACTGGACACTTCCGTCAGCATAGAGCAATAAAAAATTTCATATGCTGCACAGTGACCCCTATTCCACTTTGACTCAGCCATATGCGAGTTTCAGTTCGATATTGAGAGTACCGCGTTGCTTTACAGGCTCAACATTGATAATGATAATGTTAAACATATTAAATATTATTTTATTCGATGACCTGGTCAGAATATTCGTAAAATCCAGTTTTAAAATTCAAAACTAAAATATTTATATTCAAACTGGGTGTCTCTTTCTATTGACGGGCGATAGTAAAATTTTAGAGCGAACTACGCTCTGATACCGGACCGTGTACTCCGCTTCCTGTATCGTCTGCATCCGTCCATCCGCTTTGGGTTTGCATATCTAACGCATATTCGTACACGGCATATCAATAACTACTGCTTTATTGTAATTAGACGGCTTTTACTATTTTATCTTAGACAAATTATCTTGGTCACGTGACAGTGTCACTTGCCATCTAGATGCCTATCATAGTATTTCTATATCCAGCACCACGCAGTGAGGCGTATCGTGAGGCCGCGCGTGTTGCCCTTGCATGTGTAATGTATGGCGTTGTACCTATAGTGTTCACCTGAATTATGCTTGCACTGAGTCTGACCTAAGCCAGCTTGACACGCCCACACACAGCACTGAGGAACATAACAAGTTTATCTAAGTATTTTTATAATCCTGACTGCCTCGACGGAGTCACGTCATAAACATCAGGACCTCGGTCATCTCACTCCACCCGTGTACGTGGTAACTGTAAAACTCCTGACACATCTTTACTGTAAAAATACCTAAATAACCAGCGATAAAATCCATTTAAATTAGTTTTATCACTATTTGTGACATTCACCTAAACTGAAGAAATCATCTGGATAATTCAAGTTTTTTCATATAACAGCGTTTATAATTGTTTCTTGAAGAAAAATCACAAAATGACCAAGATGTGTTACCTTCTTTTTCACAATTTCCCTAATGGGTCATCGGCTACTCGCAAAGCCTGTAGCACAGCAATCACCTTTAAAGTAAAATACCTTCACGCCTGTTATTCCCGAAATGGTAGGCAGAGGTGTGCTAGTACATTCACAAATCGTCCTGTAGATATACTAGCACAACGACGATTAGCCAAGGCTTTGAGGCCCATGATGTCATAGCTGGCAAGCCTATGGCCACTTCGGGCACATTCCAATCCCGGGCAATGTAATACGTACTCAGAGTTATCTGAGAAACATTTAATAACATTGCCCGACCTGGGGACTGAACCCAGGACCCCACGCGGCTAACGGTCTTATCGGGCGACACCCGTGCCGTTATACCACAGAGGCGATTACTTTTAGGGTGGTTTTATATTAGCCAGATGTGATGCGGCTGCAATGGACCTATTTATCCTCATCATCAACCTATGTGGGTTTCAATTAACGCCATGACAATCCTCTGCTATTTTAGTTATAGGTAATGCAATATTGCAACCAAATTGGGCCGGCACTATTGGGAGGTCGCTGCGGCATAGTGACAGCTATGCAGTCGCATTTCGTGCGGTTTTCCCAGGGCCCATTGGAGGGAAGGCGGGCACTATATCACCATAACTATTACGTGGATGGGCGTCGGTAATTGCCAAAAGGCTCCGACTATTACTTTGTCCCCATATACTAGTGCAATCTCTACTTTTTTAACACGCTTTGTAATAAACTTTTCAATCGTGTGTAATATTACTGGGCAAGAGAGAGGTTCACGAACACTTTTTTGACTCTGTTACTCTAAGTCCTGTTCAACGTTTCGTATAATTATAAAGTTTTACTTCGGTCGTGTGGACTAAATGCCACTCGATTTTTGATCACTTTCACTTCGCTTGTGATGTGTTCTCTCCGCTTTAAATGTGTGTCTTCGTCTGAAGGGGCCCACCCCTTCCAACTCAACGAGAAGAAACAAACGGTAGACAATAGAAAGTTACATTATTGAGTGATTTGGTGATCCAAATATAAAGCGGTAAAACGGTAATATCACTAACACTGATCAAGATGCTACTAGTGAATTTGCAAACAACTCAACAAAAATTTTTGTGTTTACCTAAAAGCAATTTATATTTTTTGATTTATTGTTTTTTGGTATATATAT
>JAFELO010000102.1:192962-207606 GCA_017140195.1 Eumaeus atala | reverse complement strand
ATACAGTTCTGAAACTTAAGGAATACACAAATTGTGTTTGTGTCACTGACAAGCATATTTTTGTACAACTTTTAGTATTTGTTAATTAAGGCTTTTATTTACACAGTTTGAGTGAAAAGAGAAGTTGTATCTTTTTTAATTGATATCTACTTTCTACCGAAACTATAATAGATAAGAAGGAATTATTTTTACACATGCATTTTCCACCCAAATCAATTAGATTTATGCTTTTAATGCAACCCAACTTCAGTTCTAGTTACCTTTGGTAAAATAAAGCATTGTACTGTAAGTGCAATTTTTCGAACAAAGAAATTTGAATTCTCAACAGGCCTGCAATGACGATACGTGCAGAATTACGTCTAGAAAGATGCTCCTTGAAAAAGATAATTAGCTCTACCAAACACGGTTGTTCAACATACCCAAACATTATTTACTGTGTGGATTTAATGGAACATGTGTCGAGTGGTATAGAAATTAACTGGACGAAAATAATAAATGTGCATTATTTCTTATGTAACCTAGATCATTATAATTTCTGAGAACAAAGCCTTTGTAGCGCAGAAATTTTTTATTTTTTCGTTTGTTTTCCTTCCATTAAAAGTGTGATGATGTGACGAATGCAGATACTTTATTACTAAAGAAGTTATAGTCTGAAAGGCTATTAAAACATACAGTGTTTATTGGTATAATGTAACTTGGTAGGACCACTTTTTTCGTTGTCTAAAGCCATTGGGCTTTAGACAACAAAAAAAGCCACATATCCCATAGGTATATTAATACATATAACTTGTTTGTTATTACCAAAATAATTATAACTGAAATATATTTAGTCCAAAGGTAAATTGGTAAATCCAATAAACAAAGCATCGCGGCCGGTTCTTTCAAGTAGAAACCCGGTTGATACACCCGGTTCTAACCGAGACCTTTATTCAAATTTATCCGGTTTGAATAGCCCGTTTTATTATTCGATTCAGGAATAAATTTCACTTTCACTAATGCGTTACTCAATCCCATTCCGCAATTCCCTAGGCTGTTGAATTATTTTATTAAAATTATTTTGTTTATATGCCAATTTCGAAAGATAGTGGCGCTCGGGTCTTCTGGATGTTTTATGTCAAACGATAAAGTTTTGTGAATAGGGCAACCAGCGAATAAAATATGGCTTTCTTACAACAAAATAATGCATTTCATTTTCTTTTTTCTTTTTTTTGGTCTCGTGACGTAAAAGGAAAAACGGTACACTTATACGATCACTGTGTCCACCCCACTACGGTAGAAAAAAAAAGAAAAAGAATTTAACATACATGTCAGTCGGGCCCTTTTTTCGCTAGAACGTGTGGATCTTGTACCAGCAGAGGTTGACAATCTCTTCAGCAAGAAAAAATAAAAGGACAGATTTTGGTTTTGACTATAGCTTTGAATTACGATTAAGACCTATTAGCTGTGTTCTTACCGTTCAGCTAGAATCTTGGAATTTGGCAAGTACTATTTACAGTGGGTAAGTGTCAAGAAAGTTTTAACTACAAAAATTTACATATTATAATTCATAATTATATATCTGAAACAAAAACTATTACAGACTTGTATTTGTTGTTCATTTCCTACAAAATATATTGCCCGCAATTATAAATTTGTCAATTTTATACGTTTTCAAGCTCACACCTTACCTTCCAAGTGTACCGTGCGTACCAAAATCATATCAAGGAGTAAACTCCAACATATTTTTTCCACGTAATAGAAAATATTCTTTCAGAGTTGCATGATGCGACCGAAACCGGGCCATTCCCTTCCACCGGAACACACCATCTCATAAAAAAATAAACTTCTTACATTTTAGAACAATTGTAAAGAATTTCGATTGCAGATCTAAACGTACGAAACTACTAGCAAAAATTGTTTTCATACAGTATCTAAATGCCCTTGCGTTGGCAAAATCTAAGCCTGTATATTAAATTCCCTTTGGCGTGAAAGTTATTCTTCAACAGACCATGCGATTACACGCCCATGAATAGAAGTAATCTAACCAGAGTTGCACAGGGAAATATGAGTATTGATGCTTTATAAAGAAAGGGGCGAATGAGGTCGCCGTTCGCGCTCGTGTATTGTGCTATCGTGAAAGAGATATGCTTCATCGAGTGTGAACTGAATTCTGCAATACAATGCCGATACAGATATGTTGGTTTTTTATATAGTATATAGGGACAAACGAGAAATCGGAGCCTTTCGATGACTAACGATGCTCATGAGCATCAGCATATTTACGCCGATGCGTTGTCCTCCCTTTCACCTCCACACAATGGGCCATCGACTGCTCGCAAACCGTACGAAACGCGACACCGTAGGTGTCATTTTACGCCGGTATCAGGTGAGTGAGAGGCACCTCCCCGGTCGTATCGGCCCAATTCCGTTGCATAGGAGGATGTAACGTCATGCAAAATGCATGGAACTACCTCCTCCTGTGCAGCACGGCACTACAGAGTAAGAGTACTAAATGTTGACATCATAACATCCTCATCGATTATTATCTTCAACAATTACACGTGGTCAAAATTCGAAGCTTTAATTCGGGTTTTATTAGGTGCGGTGGTAGGTTTGTAACATTCTCCGGAGACAGATCGATTGTGTAGTAGACCCAGGGATCATCATATAATATATCATACATATCAATACGGCTTTTCTGTATCCAGCTTCCTGACGGGATCTACATTGTTTGACAAATTACAATAATAAACTGATTTCTGCTATCGGGAACTTTGTGAGCACCAAGTTTCGAGTGGGTACAACACAAGTAGACCGATAAATACATAAAATGTCTTGGGCTTGTTACATAACATGCGCTCTATAGTACTTTATGACATACCCATTTGTTCACATAGGCTTTCTTGCATACGCCTGTGCAAAGCCAAGCTCTGTGCCCTACAACGAAGGAATACCATTCGGATTATGGTTCGATGTCGCACAATATCCCGTGAGTACTCGATAGTATTTGAGTCCTTTTCACACATATTGTAGGTACCTGCTCTCAAAATTCCCAAATTAAAAATAGATCGTATTATCTGTGTATTCAAGTCAAGGTATGAAGTGTGACACCTGGGAGTGAATGCGCTTTCCACGCTCGTCTAGTAACGCTATTGTATAAGTGATGAGTTATAACACCTAAACAATATTATAGTTTCCTTATGCCAGCTAACTAATGAATACAGTTTCTCATTCCGTATGGTCTAAGTGAACATTCAATTCCAATACAAAACAACTATTCCCCTTGTAAGTTACATAACTTCGATTGACCTTATTTGCTTATGTAGTCTAGTACCTAGACTATAAACGAATCAAGTCGAACCAAAGCGAAGTAACTCAACTATGTCACTGTTTTGATTATTGCAACGCTCCGATCGAAGCTGCAAATGTTTGTTGTTAGTTATACACGAGAAATTATTAGTGTCGCAAGTTTACGCGAATGTTATTGTTATCATAATTATAGTTATGGACTTTAATAAATAAACCGCGATTATTTATTTATTTAACAAGCACGACAATTCAGAAAGAGAAAGACAGTAACTACAGTCACATATGTTAGATCAAACATCGGACTTGTTAATTAATTAAATAAACCACGATAAAATTGTTTAAGATTATCGTTAGAGATTATATGCTGGATTGCAGTGGAGTCGTATAGATAATTAAATATTTAATATTGAGCAGATAATGTAATATCCACAAGTCAGAAAGAAAAGCCGTTAAAGATATTGGTCAATCAATACTGGATAATCTTATGGAGTTAGTCGACTGGAACGCTACAGGTGACGACGCGAATATGAATAAGACTGCCGAACATATCTCTTCTAATCTTCTTAAAATTTTTGACTGCCCCGCCCCCCTAAAATTGATTGCCACTAAAGAGAAGAGCTGCCCACGGGTAACCTACAACATCCGCCTAATGATGACACTTCTTTATGATGCCTATCGGAAAGCTCGTATCACCAACAATCCGGCTAAATTCAACTACTACAAAGAACTCGAAAAACTAGTGATACAAGCTGATAGTGCTGAAAAAGACACCTACCTGAAAAATACATTGCCAACAATATGGAAAACCCCAAGTACGTAGAAAGGAAGCATTTAAAAGAGAATATAGATTTAAAAAAACGCCGATGCGCCACTTCCAATATATTTGTGCGATGTGGAGCAAATCAACTCACATTTTCTGAATATTCCAGGAGATATCACTGTTAGCCTGTTATATGTCGGATACTTCCACAGAAACAAATATGACATCTCAATTAACTTTAATTTACGTCTAGTCACGGAGCGAGATGTAGCTGGCCTTATTCGGGACTTACGATCTAATGCCGTCGGCTTTGATGGCATTAGTTTGGATATGCTGTTGTTATCTCTTTCGTACACTCTGTGCACTAACTAATCTAATCAACAAAAGCATCCCTTCTTCCACCTTCCCTGAAATTTGGCGTAATGCAGTTGTGCGACCTATCCCCAAAATTGCTAATCGCACAGAATTCAAGGACTTACGACCTATAAGCATATTGCCATGTCCTTCAAAAATTCTGCAAAAAGTAGTGAGCAAACAGTTAACAGCTTACATAGAGAGTAGTGGTATCTAAATCTACTGTGCAGTCCGGCTTTTGAAAACACCAAAGCACTACCACGGCACGTTTGGATGTAATGGATGATATCCTGTAGGCTCAGGATAATGGACACGCTACCACCATGGTCTTCCTCGACTTCTCCAGAGCATTTGATGCTATCAATATTAAATTACTTTTAGAAAAGCTACGTTTCTACGAGTTGGAGGAGGCCTGTGTGCTTTGATGGTTATCTTCAGGATACTTATCAAGTAGTTGAAATAAAAAAGAAGGGAAATGTGATTTCGCCTTGGCGCAGTATTATCAGTCGAGGTGTCCCACAAGGATCAATTTAGGCCCAATCCTGTATAGCATCTACACGGCAGACGTGAAGAAATGCATAAAGCATGTATGGCGATGATATTCAGCTACACCTTTCTTTTAAAACTACCGATATAGCGCTGTCCCTCAACGAACTTAATGATGAACCTTTATAGAATTTATGTCTGGGCTGAATGCAATGCTTTGCTTTTAAATCCCAACAAAACTAAATATATAGTACTTGGTACTCCAAAGCAAGTAAACAGGATTAAAAGCATTGATCCGTTAATCGTTATTAATGCTCAAAGAATTGAGAGGGTATCAGAAGCACGCAACTTAGGTCTACTTATAGATCCCCACCATGGTTCAAGCCTTGTCGTGGCGGTGGGGCTCAGTAGCCTGGGGTTATCCGAGACATTTTGGGCGAAGCCAATTGAACCGAGGAGGTGGTGGCTCTTAGTACCCCTCCTATAAGAAGAGGGGACTTAAGAGCAGGAGGAGGCGCCGCTCTTTGTACCCCTCTTGTAAGAAGAGGGGACAAAAGAGCAAGAAGTGGCGGCGCATTTGCGCACGGGGCAAGGGGCGAGGATGGGAATCTCACCCCATTGCACTTTCCCAAAGTCGGTGGAGTTGTCCTGTGGTGCGGGACAACCACATCTGTGGAGGTGGCGTCGGTCTCTTCGGGGGCTGACTTGCCGTCGAGGTGCCCTGATGATTTGTTGTTCCGGGGCACCTCATCAAAGACGGCACTGGTGGCACTTGCGGTGGCTTTTGTGGGTATCCGGCACTATATAATGTGCCGCGAGCCCCACACACCACTGGACCCCACCCAGGGCCAGTGAAGGCGCGTAAATGCGTTTCCCCGCGTTAACAAAAAAAAAAGGTCTACTTATAGATGAAAACCTGCGATTTGAAAAACATGTTTCAAAAGTGGCTGGTAACTGTTTCTACAGATTGAAAGTTTTATATCGTATTAGGAACTTGCTAAGTCAAGAGCTTCGCATTCGATTATGTGAGCCACTAGTACTCTCACAGTTCAATTATATTGATGCAGTAACAGAACCACGACTATTAGAATGTACAAAAAGGTGCATACAGCGTGTGCAAAATGCCTGTGCATGTTACTGCTTTCAAATACCGCGGCGAAGTCAACTAACTCCTTTCTTAAACCAAACTTCTATATTGAGGATGGAGAACCGAATGCGGCTGCATCTAGGCACCATGCTATTTGGGATAGTTAAACACGGTGTGCCGACTTATTCCTTTCGGAGATTGGACTAGACAAGAGACATTAACACAACGCATCGCACAAGATCTGTGCATTACACATTATACACACCCGCTCACCGTACAGCTACATTCATTCATTTTTATTTTATTTGTAATTAGTATTCTTTTAAATTTACTTAGGCTTCGTCCCGAATACATTAGTTATGTAAATTTACCCAATAATCAGTTATGAAATATCAGACATCATTATTCACTATGCGATTGTATTGTATATAATATATTACGCGTATGTATGTTTATGTATGTATATTGTTTGCATGTGTATATACATAAATATGTGTCTATGTATGTGTATGTGTGTGTACATGTATATATATATATATATATATATATATATATTTGTGTATTATGTGTGTGAAAAATTGTGCAATAAAAACAACAAATTGGATGATATTTGCTATAGTTTTAAGTCGTAATGTTCTTATCCGTGTCATGTATGAAATACACAAATAAATACAAATAGTACTGTTGCAAGAGGCGAAAAAAATAATAATTGGTAAACCTGAAAATCTGTGTCTGACATTTAGTTAGTTCTGATTTATGCTGAGGCCTCGCCTTTTCGTAAGGTGTCCAAATGGATAAAATTCTCTCTTTTTTATCTAAGTGTTTTTTTTCTTGCAAATTAAGTATGTAATTTTTGCACAATAGTTCTTGATTTTACCACCATGTTTGTCTTCACTTTTTTTTTCACACTCACACCTTACAAATAAAGTTATTTTTATTTATTTTATAAAAGTGAGTGATTAAAATTTACTAGATCTTTGTAGTCATTGTAGCCATGTCCGGTGAAATAAGTTTTCGCTCTCTCGGTTGCATGTTACACCCATTACTATGACTCGGAACGTTACTATGAGTCTTCAAACCGGAAACGTTATGCTTGTAAAACCACAAGAACGCTTCCCGATCCAATCGGTATTATTTGCTGAATCTTCATAATTCGCCTGTTGACTTCAGTAAAATTTTCCCCTGTTAGCACATTTTTTCCGTAACAGCCGTTAAAGGGCGACCACTTCTTTCTTCATGGCAAAGTTAGTCGATCACGCTTGAATTCGTCAAACCAACGACACATGGTTGACTTGGAATGACCATTCCGTTAAAATACTTAACGTACATAAAGATAATAGACGTATGCCCCATTCATCAAATGTTACAAGTCTTATTTTACAAGTGATTTTCTTGTAGATTTCTATTTTTCTAAAGAAATGTGTTTATCAAAACTACACTTGTAAATTACAAGCTACAAGTCAGCCTAGTATGTAATTTGTAGCTTCTGTGGCCTATGTAGTATGTGAATTGTAAGGAACCAGTTTACAAGTTTACAAGCAATGTAATGGTAGTCTACAAGCTACACATTTATATACAAGCGATTTTAAATGATGTTCATAATCAATTTATCGAAACTTGTAAATTATGTAAGCTTGTGTTTTCAAATAACAAGAGTCAACAAATTAAGAAATACTTTTTTAAATTAAAGAAATAATTATTTTTTAATGTTTCTTTTTAATGAATATACTTAAATAGATACACGCATTATAATACGCATTAAATAAAAATAAGTAGGTATGTAAAGTGGCCCCACCGTGGTTCAAGCCTTGTCGTAGCGTTTGGGCTTAGTAGCGTTGGGTGAACCCAGGTGAAGCCAATTGAACCGAGAGGGAACTTTTCACCCCTTAGGGGGCTTAAAGATCAGGAGGAGGAATCGCTCTCGGTACCCCTCTTATAAGAAGAGGGGACCTAAGAGCAACAGAAGGTGGCGCATTTGCACACGTTGCGCATTTCGTGGCAAGGGGCGAGGATGAGAACCTCACCCCATCGCACTGTCCCAAAGTTAGTGGGGTTGTTCTGTAGTGGTGGGCAACCTCATCTGTAGAGGTGGAGTTGGTCCCTTAGGGGGCTGACTAGCCGTCGAGGTGCCCTGATGATTGTTGTTCCGGGGCACCACACCAAGGGCGGCACTGACGGCACTCGCGATGGTTTTGTGGATATTCGGCACTATCATGTGCCGCGAGTCCCACACATCACTGGACCCCACCCAGGGCCGGTGAAGACGCTTAAATGCGTTTCCCCGCGTCAACAAAAAAAAGGTATGTACAGTACCAAGAGAAGCTGCTATGTAGCCGAATTGGACCAGAAGAAATTGGGCGATTATACGATACCACCGCCGAGCTATTCTGTCGCGTTTCGTGCAGTGTGTTAGTTTCCTGGCCACCCTCCTTCCCTCTAATATTAGGTCCATTAGAGGGCACGACGGAATAAGAGTAAAATGTGTAACTTATTTATGCGGATTATCTTTTGTCCCCTTATATTACAAAAAGACACTTACATTTTATATAAATTATCGTATAAATTTCTTTTTCGGAGGACAATCTCTATTTTTCATTAAACTCAAAGGATGTTCTTGTACGTTCATAAATAACCCTCTGTTCACATGTTCGGCGTTGAATAATTTTTATTATTTCGTTGTCTTCATTATCACTCGACCACATTTTGTACTAAGTTGACAATAGAAAGATAGATCTGAATATGTAGTGTTATCTCTAAAACTTGTAACAGACTTAAGGGTACCTGTAAACTTTTCGTTACAATTTACAAGCTAAAAGTTACAAGTTAATTTACGATAAACAAAAACTCAAATACAAGTGTAAAATGCATTCATATTTTAAAAATTATCTCTTGTAACTAGTTTATATGTGCACTTTCGACGAACACTTGTCCATACAAATTCACGAATTTATAAGAAAAGTGCTTGTAATTTGTAACTTACGTTGGGTAAAATGTATAGACTTTCTAAAGTTAATTCATGAACGTAATTTACAAGTACTCGTAAAATGTGAATTAGCTCATTTGCTTGTAAACTTGCAACTTTTGATGAATAGGGCACTAGTATTGCCACAAATATTGTAACAAGGAAAATAAATATTTTTGTAATTGTAAATAACATTTATTACCCTTAAAGTGCGTTAGTTTAATATACAAAGCGACCCTCCCAAGCAAAAACTCGGTAATGTGATATTATGGGCTCTATGCTGTTATGTCAAATCTGTCATCTATGGACTGGAATACACCTCAACAATTTTTTTCAGATTTTATCTAATGATATTTACAGAAATATCGCGACGCACGTTGTTGTTGTTGGGAATTTTGAAACGAAAACATTTCCTAGTCTAATCTAGTTCCAATGTAAGAAGAAAAATAAGTAGCCTAGAAGATATATATGAGACTTTAAAACTTGATGATTGTTCTGAAATTATTCAAAATGAAACGTCGACCGGTGTTTCCCAGCTCAATATTTCAAATGATTATTCGAATGCTTAGGAAGCAATAAGAGATAATGGATATAATCCTAGCTCTTTAAGAGAAATAAATAAAAAAGAAGAAAGAAATGAAACTCTGAAACTACAAGAACAGTTGGATGATAATAATGACACATTTTTGATTGGTATAGCTTTAGGCCTTTGCTTATATATTGCAGCGGTAGAGAGTTGCACGAAAATGTAGTTGAAGTTGTATATAATACGGAATGAATAGACGATAATCGTAATGAATTATGACTAAAAAACCAAATTTTTACCCCGAAAGAAGATGAAAAATTAACTAGAATACGCAAGCAAGATACAAGTGAGTGGTGTAGTAAGAAAAATAAAATTCTCAAAAATTCGCGCAAAGCTTACGAAGGGTTCAATTCAAAACAAAATTGTCCCAAAAAAACTGTAGGCTACTCCATGTACATGTAAGAAGAGTTGTAGCCAAAATTTCACTACTATATACAGCAATGGAAAAAATTATAAAGGCGGATAAGGGACTTCAAGATAAACGGGGGAGACATGACAATAGACCGAATAAAGTGAACATTATAACAGAAGCTACCATTAAAAGACATATTGAACTATTTCGTAAAGTAGAGTCGCACCATACGAGAGAGGCTTCAAAACAGGAATATCTTTCAGAAAATTTGAATATTTCAAAAATATATCGCATTTATACGTGTTATTGCTTTAGGATAATGAAGGTAGAACAAAAATTACTTTATCCAGAAAAAATCTCTGTACATGGCGGATGCGTTTTATTAAACTTCTTATTATAAGTCTAGATTTCTCAGTGGAGACGATGAAGTTTGTAGTGCGTTAGCTTTTACACGCGTGAATTCTTAACGCTCAAGAATTCACGCGTGTAAAAGTGATTCATAGACGAAGAAACGTACGAGTTTACAATATCCATCGGTAAAATAATCAAATTAATTATTCACACGGACAATTGGAATCTGTATGTGGAGCTAATTGAACAATACTTGCTAGTCAATAAGATCGATAGTGATTTGCAAGTGCCGACATTAATGACGGTCATCGGAGCGGAGTGCTACGAATTATTAGTTAGTTTATGTACGCCGGATAAACCTAAATCGAAGAAATTTCGTGGTCTAACAAAAATACTCGCGGACCACTTACAACCACAGACGAGTATTTTAGCAGGGCTTTACAAATTCCGTAATCGGAAACGGAACAATGGGGAAGCCATTAAGAACTATGTGGCAGTGTTATAAAAAATGTCGGCGGTTTGTGACTTCGGTACGTCACTACAAGAGAACTTGAGAGATCAATTCGCGTGTGGTATTTCAAGTGAAGTGATTTTCGCCAAAGAATATTATTGGAGGTCTATCTGGATTTCCAAAAGCATTCAGGTTGGCGGTCAATTTAGAGGCGGCAGAGAAGGACGCGGCGTTCTGGAGACCACCTGCGTGGGGATAGAATGCCAGGCGATGAGGCTGGGCACGGCCAGTGCGGGCCTGGGCCTCCCGCGGCGCGAGTGTAGGGCGCCGCGGCCAGCGGTATCCCGGGGCTGCGCGGGACGTGACGGCGTCGTCGGAGGCTCATTCAGGAAGGCATACCAGGCGCGGAAATATCGTAACTGTCAGGCTTTTGGCGGCTTACAAGATACAAAAAGATGTCAATTCACAGGGTATGTGTGCAGAGTTTGTAACAAAATGGGCCACTTGAAAAGGGTTTGCCTAAATATGTCCCGCCAGTATAACGTGGATGTGAAAGAGTACGAAGCTATAGGACAACGGGACAAGGACGGCTGTGACGAGGTAATAGTAAACTTTAATAATGTTGGCGTTAGGTCTTATCCTCCCTTAAGTGTGACCTAAAATGTAAATGGAATTCATTTAACCATGGAATGTGACACGGGCAGTGCTGTGTCATGCATTAGTCATATTATTATTATTATATTATTATTACTTGAAAAGGGTGTGCCCAAATATATCTCGTCATTACAACGTGGATGTGAAAGAGTACGAAGCTATAGGACAACGGGACAAAGACGGCTGTGATGAGGTAATAGTAACTTTAATAATGTTGATGACCTTAAATGTAAATGGATTTCATTTAACCATGGAATGTGACACGGGCAGTGCTGTGTCATGCTTTAGTCATAAATTGTATGATTTTTTTAAACATTTAGAAATAAAACCCTCGAATTTAAAACGAATATTTTATACTGGGGAGCTAGTCATACCATTAGGAGTGATAAGACTGCTAGTTAGATATAACAACTTAGAAAAAAAAATTGTGTTATATACAATTAAAGATGGCAAAACCGTATTACTCGGGCGACAGTGGTCAAGGGAACTAAATATATTTTTTTCTACCGATCAGGGTGGCTTATTATGTAATATGAACAGTGAGTTTGACATAAAGGATTTTAGTTCCTGATACTGTGAAGTGTTCGCGGACGGGCTCGGGCGGATCACGGGCGGTCCCGTCAGCATGCGGGAGGATGCGCGACCGGTGTACCAGAGCGCGCGACCTCTGGCGTACGCGCTGCGTAAGCCGATGGAGCGCGCGCTGGAGCAGTTGGTGCGCGACGGCATTCTCACGTCTGTCGACTTTTCCGACTGGACCACGCCTATCGTGCCCGTTGTAAGTAAGATGGAACTATTCGGATCTGTGCTGATTTCAAGTTAACGCTCAACTCGTACTCGTAGTAGACCGTTACCCCTTACCAGAAGTAGAGGATTTATTGGTTGTACGGCTATTTTCCAAAGAAAACTTGAACAAATTTTTGCTTATATACCATATTTTATCGGGAAAAAACACAGACGAGCACATTCGTAATCTGCATAAAGTACTTGATCGTTTCGTACGGACGATCGTACGGACTTCGAGTAAGGAAAGATAAATGTACGTTTTTCGCAATTTCTGTAAATTAGGGGAGGATGGGGTCCACATGTGCCCAGATAAGATTGAGACTATAAAAACGACAGCCGCGCCGACTACGGTTTCGGAGCTGAGATTTTTCATCGGTATGGATATGTATTACGGAAAGTTCATTAAAAAATGTAAGCTCAGTGCTCGCGCCGTTATATACACTACTGCGAGCGGTGAAATTCATTTGGGACTCGAGAGTGTTAGGCAGCTTTCAAGCGCATCAAACGTTCGTTGGCGTCCAGTGAGGTGTTGATGGACTACACGCCGGCGCTGCCGCTGGTGCTCGCGACGGACGCGAGCGGCACGGGTGTCGGCGCCGTTATCCCGCAGCTGACTCCGGCCGGCGAACGCCCGGTGGCGTACGCATCGCGCACGCTCACTTGCGCCGAACGTGCGTATGCACAATTAGATCGGGAAGCCTCATCGATCATTTTTGGTGTTAGGAAGTTTCATCAGTATTTATACGGTAGTAATTTATTTTATTGTGATCACAAGCCGCTCACTTACATCTTTGGACCAAAGGTGGGCATTCCGGTTATAGCAGCATCGAGGAATCAGCGTTAGGCGACTTTTTTGACAGGCTATGATTATGATGTTGAATACATACCATCAGCCAAAAACTGTGCAGATTCTCTGTTACGGTTACCACAACCACTATGTGAAAGAGACGCCGAACCTATTAAAGAGGTAGGCAGGTAGGTAGACGTATGTGAATTTTGTGGAAAATTTCCTGCCCGTGACCAACAGGTCATTAGGGTGGCAACGAACAGAGATGTTATACTAAGCAGAGTTTACTCACACACACCGTCAAATTGGCCAGAAGAAGGTCTTAGTGACGATCTCAGACCATACTTCGCTAGGCGATATGAGTTGTATTTAGATCGGGACTGTATCATGTGGGGGGTACCGCATCGTGGTACCTGGTACTTTACAAAGTGAGGTATTAAAACAATTACATGCAGGGCACATGGGCACAGTATAAACAAAGAGTATAGCACGGAGTTATGTTTGGTGGCCTAACATAGATAGCGATGTAGAAGCGTAGTGTAAGTAATGCGCGGCGGAAGTACCGTCGCCGTCGCGTAACGCGCCTCGGCAGTGGCCATATATCGCGCAAGCGTGGAGTCGATTGCATTTAGAATTTCTGGTGCCCCATGAAGGTAAAATATTTTTTTGCTCATAGACGCTAGTTCAAAATGGTTAGAAGTCGTGGAAATGGTTCGAACGACAGCTACCGTGGTCATCGAGGTTTTGAGGTCCTTATTTGCGTGATTTGGCTAGAAATAGTGTCCGACCAGGGACCGCCATTCTCCAGCGCCGAGTTTAATTCCTTTTTGTTAAACAATGGCAACCGTCAATCATTTTCTCCAACTTACCATCCCGCGTCTAACGGAGCCGCGGAAAATGCAATGAAACTGTGGGAGCGAGCCATTATAAAAGCGATGTGGGATAACAAAGATGTAAACGCTGCTTTACATTCGTATTTTTTCGCGTACCGTAATAGCGTACATAGTATTACAGGTGAAAGTCCAGCGGTGCTATTGCAACGTCGACATCTGCGGTCGCAACTGGATTTACTACTCAGTGACGTGGCACGGGAACAGCAGGTCAAAGACATGCAAGGCAGACAGGTAGATGCCGCTGGCGGCTCGAGTCGAAGCTTCACGCAAGGGGATGCAGCTTGGAGTCGTAAATGTGTACCAGGGAAGGTCGCCTGATCAGGTACCGTTGAATTTTTTCTGTTCCATGAAGTCAAAAATTTTTGACAAACGACCAAGTCAAAACTGCAGTAGACGCATATTTTGACCCTAAGGAAGAATCAGTTTCTTTCAACGGTGTACCGAACTTAATTGTGATTATTAAGAAAAATAAAAATATAACTGATTTAGTTTGTGTTTATTTTCAATACTTGCAAAGCTTTACATACATGGAAAGAGTGCGTGCTCCTATCGATAACTGGCCTCAACGTTTAAAAGACTGTATTACAGCCAAAGGAGGACTCCACTTATTATTAGTTTTTTTTATTTTTGTTTCATATTGCGATGGCCCCAAACAATAACCCGGTAATCGAAAAATCTAAATTTTACAGGAGAAATATTTACCAATTTTATCTCGTATCTAATCAATGATTGGGACTACTAAATTGAATTATAAACACGCACACGCACACGCACGCGCACACGCACACGCACACGCACGCACACGCACACACGCACTGACGCACACACACACTGACGCACACACACA
>JAFELO010000102.1:74634-192912 GCA_017140195.1 Eumaeus atala | reverse complement strand
ACACACACATACACACGCACGCACGCACGCACGCACGCACGCACGCACGCACACACACACACACACACACACACACACACACACACAAATATAGATACAAAACATTATAAAAACATATTTATAAAATATTGGTTAGACTCGGAGATATCATCACCTCTACATATTGCAGATTGAACTAAATTGAACGTTATTGATTATGCGCGGTGGATGCTTTTGAGCATTGAAAACTATGACCCGTTAGAATGTCACGAACGCCGGGATTATCACAAACATAAAACTTAACGAAATTTAGGTAGAAATACTTCAATTATTTGAAATCAGAAATGGATCCATAATAATTTTAGACTAACAATATAATAATATGAGAGCTAATGCTCAATAGAGTATTGAGAGTAGAGGCTGTAGAAATTATAGTGTTAGTGCTAACAAAAAAAAGTAAACTGTCACCAGTGTCAAAAGTCAAAACGCAATGCTTAAAAATAAAACGTCATAGAAAATTTACCAATTTTATTACAAAAATTTTCGCTAAATTTGATTAAATATTTGAGTGTTAAATGTTAGAAATCAATAATAATTCTTACAGTTGTCTAAAGTATTTTGTGTCGTTATTCTGTATATAAGTAATACAATATATAAGAATTGAGGAAAAGTTTTGGAACAAAGTCGATAGATTTATTGTGTAAAAACATTACTATAAAACTATAATGGATTACGTTACATCTTTAAAGATTCTCCTTATCGGTGAAAGTGGAGTTGGAAAATCCAGGTAAGTTCATTTTAATGTTAATTTACATCAGTATTGTAGTTATTGTTTATGAATCATGTCATCTGTTTATCCCTGCGTCATTGTAATCGTAAAGCGTAGATTGGAAACCTTGATGAATGCAATATTATTTTAAAACAAAGCAAGTAGCAATTAGGACTCTTCAATATCACTTAATTGTCTACAGTTTCATTTATCACAATATGCTCTTAAGAACAATGTAAATCAATAATCATTTTTGTTAGTTTAAATAATGAAAGTGTAAGTTGTAAAATTAACTATATAAGTTACAACACTTTATATTTTGCCATACCTGACTTTTTTATAATATAGCAAGACAATGGGAGCCTTTTATGCACATAGATATCTGCATAATTGTCGTGCAGATGTGCTGCCCTCATTTCGCCCTCCCCTTAATAGGCCACTGGCTACTCATAAACTGTATGAAACTTGGCAGCATAGCTATTACTTTAAGACAATGTCAGGTGAGCAAGAATCACTTCCGCTATTGTACCAGCAAAATTGCAATGCAGCATGGTAATGCCTCTTTTTAAAATATATTTGTGATATGAATATTGTAAATATTGATATTATTATGCATTATTATTGTTGTGGTGTTCTGGATTAGAAGATTCCAATGATACTAACTATAATTATCACACATAAGAATGTGTGATAATTATAGTACAAATTGCTACTTGCTGTCACTATTTGATAGCAACATGCCCAACAACAAAGCCCAATCATGTATAGAGCTTATTTCTGGTAGTGGTCATTGTCTGCATCATAATGATGATGATGATAGGAAGTGGGATGTTGTATGAGAGCAGTAATATTTCATACAAACAATTGTAATGCTGTTGCTTGATAATAATTATTACAGGTACAGGTAATTACAGAAGTAATAAGAAGTTTCTGTTTTAGTATCATCCTAGCGTTCACCACAGGAGATTACAACTCATCATTTCCTGCCACGATCGGAGTTGATTATAAATGCAAGGTTATGGATGTGAATGGACTTAAAGTGAAGCTAGGCATTTGGGACACAGCTGGACAGGAAAGATACAGGACCCTCACAAACAGTTTCTACAGGTAATTATTTTGAGAAGATTCTATCTGCATGGATAAATTTTAAGAGCCGGTATTGCCATCCTATTTTTTATATACAGTGTGACAATTAGTCAGACAGAATAAAGAACTACCAATGCTGCTAAACATCCTGCTGATCAAACATTATGAAATGTGACAGCTTAACCATCAGTAATGTACACACATTAGTGTGAATGAGAGGTACTTCCCTGCCTATGCTAGCCCTAGCTAAAATGTTTGTATGTAACTGACCAGGATAATAATGTATTTTTTTTTTATTCTAATATTTGGTAAGCCTTTGAATACTTGTGGTGAACATGTCTGCCCCATGGATATTATCACATTTTCTTAATGAAGGGATTCGTCAACAAAATTGTAGAATTTAAGAGGCCTGCTTGTAAGTGGCCCCGCTGCTAGCCAGCAGTTGACCTCGCCAACACTCACAGGAGGAGACTCCCCGAGCACTCTGTTTCTCAGATCTGCATTTCTGACACATTCCAGCAAAATATGCAGTATGTCTTCAAATTTATGACACTCCTCACAAAGTGGTGAGGGTTTAATACCCATCATATGATAAAATTTATTTGTTGGAACATGTCCGGAACGCAAGCTGAATGCTGAAACCAGAAGTCTCCTGGAGAGATTGGTCAAACCATGGTGTCCATAGATGCTTTCCTTGGATAGTTCTGTACCAGGCCCCAACATCCTAGAGTTCACCAAAGTGATACTCAAAAAAGTGGGAACTTTTCTAGACATTTTCTGTATATAAAAGGAAGTAGTTTACTGGCAAAGGATTTGGAGTCCAGTATAGCACCATCCACGTCTTTTGCATAATTATCCACCATCTTGATTCCATAAAGGCCAACTAATATCAAAGTAGTTACTCAATTTTATGGTATTAGTATTTTTTAATAAAATATTTAATTTATTCAAACATAAGTATCATAAGTGATTTTCACTGGTAAATCATTTAGTATTATGTAATAATTTTGAATTTGCTGTACTAATTCTGTCTTTTTTTAGAGATGCACATGGAGCAATACTAGTTTATGATGCGTCAGAGCCAAGGACACTGACCAAGTTAAATGAATGGGTGGAGGAGCTTCAGGTATATTCTACAAAGAAAAACATCGTGTGCCTTGTGGTCGGAAACAAAATTGATAAAGTAAGTGCCTTATATATGTATGTATGTATCGTATATTATTCACCTTGTGTTTATCCTTGTTTTACCCATTAAAGTTCTACTGATAAGCAGGTCGTGTTGGATATGAGAGCTTAGTTTTTGAAAACCGAAAAACTGTTAATGTATATATGAAATTGTATATATATCCACTAGTATTTATGTATATATATATATCATCACACACCAACATCCTGCTGATCAAACATTATGAAATGTGAGAGCTTAACCATCAGCAATGTACACACATTAGTGTGAATGAGAGGTACTTCCCTGCCTATCTATCTATATATATATATATATATATATATATATATATATATATATGTGTGTGTGTGTATAATATCATATAGATGATAGTATTAATAGAAATCACTATCTGTTTGTACTATTTTTCAGATATAACATTTGGAGATAATTATGATAACAGATTTTTGAGCTTGCTGTACTAAATTACACCAGAATTCTTTTGCTTGCATAATACCAGTATGAAGCGATGGCTATACTGTTTGCGTTTCTGATAATCCAAAAGCTAATCCTACCCCCTTATGTATAAAAATATACAAGTATTTTAATGTATAGATAGGTATCAGGGACTCAAAAACACATTGATAACTGTAGCACTTTCAAAATGTTACAGACTAAATCTGTTACATAACTGTTCTTGCAACATTTATAGTATTTCTGTTTCTACCCTTTTAAACCCGTTTCTACAGTTCTAGAGGTATACGTGTTGAATTCGTTGATTCAGTTTTTTTGTGTAAAGAGAGATGAAAATAGATGTAACGCATATTTTTTGTGCCCATCTAAATCTACAGCCTACAGCTGTAACAGTTGTTAATACTGTGAACAGTTATTCTTTAAAACAGATTCAATATCACTTTATTTTTGTTTCAATATAAAACAGATTCAATATCACTTTATTTTTGTTTCAATATAAAAACAGAAGTGTAAAACATTTTTTTTTTTTCGGAGGGACCTACTACTGATTGGCGGCGCTTGTCAGGACTTAACAGTTCGAATGACTACGAAAGACTTTTGTGTCTTCAGGTTTAGGGAGACGATAGGGGGACAGACACCGCTCTTTTCCCGCAGATGGGAAGAAACAAACCGGAATTTTACTGTGGGCGTTACCCTATGGTGATTATTATTGAGACCGATAAGGGGGAAACGGTCCCCCTCCCCACACTAATGCCGTTTAAGTTGCGGTGTCGTGGATAAGGATAATTGATCTCGTTTAATGTTTGGCTTATCTGAGGGGGCCGGCCTCCTCACCTCACGCTACAAATCGACAAAAGCCGTGTTCTTGATTTATTTATTATTATCAGAGCTCTCTACAGTCGCGTTATTTTATTTCTACAAATCTAAGCTCTCAACTTGCGGATTCGAACCCGGGCTCGTTTTCGTAAGCGGTGTGTGAGTTTGTCATTCTGTCAGTCATACGTTATATCTGTCACTATATGTAAGATTTCATCGCTCGACCGGTACGAGCGGTGTACATCGTATTCGTTCCAGCAGGGGAGAATGCATTTATGCACTGTCCAACCAACCCAAGGGGGCCTGAAGAGTTTGTCGGGTCAGGTTGTGTAGCGATAGCTACTACCTACTTATAAGAGGGGTATTATCATATATATAATCTATATAAATATATATCTCTGATAAATCCTGTGTGGAAGTGGCGTCGGTATTAAGAGGCTGGCGAGCCATCTCTGATAAATCCTGTGTGGAAGTGGCATCGGTATTAAGAGGCTGGCGAGCCATCTCTGATAAATCCTGTGTGGAAGTGGCGTCGGTATTAAGAGGCTGGCGAGCCATCTCTGATAATTATTTTGCCCCGACTGAATCTCCAAAACGCATTCGTATATACCAGCTGTTTAATATTATTTAAATATTTACATGTCGATTTCTATGTGGCGAACATTTGTATATTGAAAAAAAGCAAGCGTATCTGAACTTCAAAATCATTACTACCAAATGTCTTATATCATTTTTAACCGACTTAAAAAAGGAAATATTCTATACGTACCTAATGTATGTACCGTAGGTATGTAATATTAACGGATAATATTCAAAATATTCAAATATGACAACCTATAATAGGCTAATTATGTAGCGAACTAATTAAAAAAAAAATCTTCAAAATGTCAACTCAGCGATCAACTCAAAGTGGTGAAATAATTACATTATTTCCGATACTAAAAGGAAGAACCTAACATATCTCCAAGCAGTGACTTCGAAAATGTATATATGATGACAGGTATAGATGGGAACCAACAACGAAATTATACACTTATAGAAGTAGGAACCATGGGTATTTATGTAGTACGTATTTATACGGGATGGCCATAGTTCTTTCGGGTGAAATCACTATTCCGAAATATTCATAACAGTGTAGTCTCAACTTAGCCACTTGAATGTAAAAGATCGAGGGCCACTGAACAAGATGAGACACATTTTTTTTTATTTCTTGACGCTTGTAACACAGGACAATCTTCACACGAGGGTTACTTTGGATACAACTACGGTTACGCAGGCTGGTACAGCCACCAAATTGAACTTTTTTTTTATAGTATAGGGGGACAAACAAGCAATCGATACCCTTCTATGACTACCGGCGACCAAGAACATCAGCATAATTACTATGCCGATGCGTTGCCCTCCTTTTCGCCTCCCCCAATGGACCACCGGCTTCTCACAAGCATCATGAGACGCGACACGGTAGATGTCACTTTACGGTGTTATCAAGTGAGCGAGTCGTACCGCCCCGGTCGTGCAAGCCCAATTCCGCTACATTGCGACATGGCACTACCTCTTACTAAATAGGTGATAGTATCTTATCAACTTAATCTATTGCATTGCCGGTGAGCTCGCCACGCAAGTGTTTATTGAAGTGAACCTGCTACTCGCTAGGCGAGTCCAACATCAAATGTTGCTAACGTACCACTATTATATATTAGTCAAATGTAGTGCTGTAGTTTCAGGTTGTGTGAATAATACGATGGTTAGTCGATGAGTGATTTATTACGCGAAATGTTCGCAATGTGTACAAGTCGGCGCTCGCTGTCTCTCTCGCTCGTAGGTCCCGCTCACTCGTGGCGCCGTGCACTCGCTGTCTCTCTCGCTCGTAGATCCCGCTCCCTTGTGGCGCCGTGCGGTCGTTGGCCGCACCACCGCAGGCTACATTTTTTTTTCGGAGGGACCTAATACTGGTTGGCGGCTCTAGTCCAGCCTCAATAGTTCGACTGACTACGAAGACTTTTTGTCTTCAGGTTTAGGGGGACAGACCCCCCTCTTTTCCCGGAGATGGGAAGAGATGAACCGGGTTGATTGTGGGCGTACCCTATAGTGATCATTTTTGAGACTGAAAAGGGGGAAGCGGTCCCCCTCCCCACTCCCGTGTGGGACGGCGCGCACACGATGGCGTTTTAGTTGCGGTGTCGTGAATAAGGATAATTGAGCGCGTTTAGTGCTTGGCTTACAGATGATCGCAAGGTTCATATACGCGTGACTCGGTGCAGTCGGTGCGCCTGCGCATTTAATGTTTCACTCTGAGACGGGCGTCGCGTCGTATGTTGTATTGTCATACTGCATTGTTGTCTATTTGGACTGACACGACCAGGTAGTTAACTCATATTTCGTTTCGTTTGTGAGTAGCCAGTGGCCCATTGCGGAGTAGGGTGAATGGAAACTCCCCCCCCCCCCATATATTATGAAAAAATATCTTGAGATCCACATACTACGTTGTTAATAATATCACATTATGTACTAAATAATATTTATGGCGAGAGCGATTCTTGTATGTGTTGTGTATACTGTCTGTGTTACTTAGCCCCGGGCGGTGCCGAGGGAGGCCGGTCAGGCGTTCGCACAAAAACACAGGATGCTCTTCATGGAGAGCAGCGCCAAAACACAGGAGAGTATTAACTTGGCGTTTGAAGAGTTGGTTCAGAAGGTAACGTATTTTGAATTGATTTGACTTTTCGTCGCTACCTACGGAAGACAACATTTTTCGAGCGTGTGTGTGTTTTTTTTTAATAGAACAGGGGGTAAAACGAGACAACGGAGACTTTATATGACTACCGACGCCCATTGACATCCACATAATTACTATGCGGATGCGTGGACCTCCTTCAGCCAGCCGATGGCCCATGGAGGGGGGGCATGGGCCACCGGCTACTCACAAACCGCACTAAACGCAACACTGAAGATCTCACTTACGGCGGTATTATGTGAGCGAGACGTACCTCCCCAGTCGTGCCGGCCCACATCCGTTGCATATGAAGATGTAGTGTCATGCACTATACATGGCAATGCCTCCTTCTATGCAGCGTGGCACTTCCTCTTCCTAAAACTACGAACTTCCTAACGACTACCCATTCATATGCCCATCGCCGTGTATACAGAGCAAAGCGCGCTAGGCGCATGTGCTCTTTGCCACGACTATACTTTGACCTCTTTTTAAGCAGACGAGAAACTTTGGGTGAGTGAATAGAAGGTCTAAGTCATCTGTTAGAATGGAAGGTCATGGAATATAACAAAAAGGTCAAACTCTGGTTGTTCGAATGTTTAAGTCAGCCCTTAAACATCCGAACAACCAGAGGCTATGTATTGGCGTTATCCTCCTTCACCGGATCCCCTTTAATGGGCCATCCGGGATTCCATTACTTCAAAGATGTATTATGTGACCGAGAATTCAACCCCGTTAGTAGGGGCCACGATCGTGTAAAACTTAAATTAGTTCGCTATGTCTAAGAATTCACTCCGCATCAGCCTTATGTTGAAACCCCATTCTAGCAGCTTAAGACACAGGCAAGATTAATAATTTAGCACTTAGAAAAGGAGTCGGGCCGTTCTTAAGATGATTCGGATTAGTTTTGATTAATTAGCTCAGCACTCGGAATTAAGCATAATTCTAGAAGAAGACCCAACTTGGGTATAGGTTGGTGTTGTGTGTTTCATCGCTACAAAAGCAGTTTACCATTTGTTCTTCTTCAAGGTAAGATTTTAAGAAATGTTAAAATTATATTAATTTTTATACAATATGTTCTCCTAGATCATTGAAACACCGGGCCTTTGGGAATCGAGGGGTCCAACATCCAATATTCGCATATCAAATGACCAAGGTAGACTACATGAAGAATCATCCTGTTATTGCACTATATAATAAAAGTTATGTTTCCGAGTGTGATATGTTACAAAATTGTATAGTTTATATGGCAACATTTTAAAAAATTTGTATAGTTTTTAATAAGGATTTCCTGTTTGATAACAGTTGGAATATTTTTATAGTTTAAATAGGGAAAACTGCGTAAAATGTATAGTATGCAAATGATTATGTTAAAATGTAGTAACATGATATGGAGGCTTTTAACAAACTAACCTCACCTTTCATTTTAGTAAATCTTACTTAATTTTATTCTATATTTGATTAGTGTTTAACCCGTATTCCTGTTACAATGAAAATAGTTTATCGAATTTAGTCAGCATTAATAGAAATTTAGCAATCGAAATCGGTGACGATTCAATTACTTACAGCTGCCCTGGTACTGGTGAAGTGACAGTGTCACCAGTAGCCACAAATTCCCGAGTATCCATAAATAGCGTATTTAATAATTACAACAGTCCGATTTACTCAAAAATATGTTTATTATATATTAACATCGATAGGCGGTATCGACGTTAAGATTAGTAAACCTATGAGATTAAATTTAAACCGTTAAAATATATAATTAATAAATATTAAATTATGTATGTACCAAATGCAATAATAATTATAATATGTCAACTTTTCAGTTGCTCAGTCTTACTTTTTATTAATGGCAACCAAATAAAGTAATGAAACATGTCACTGTCACATATCTTCAGCTGCCATATTGAATGTGCGTTATAGACCAAAGTTATAAAACTTAAAAAACTGTCTGGATCTTTTTTTTTTTAATAAATGCATTTCTCTTAATATAAATCTTTTATTCCTTAATTTCTATCTATACGTAATAAATGTATCTGTATTGACAATTGACAATATCATAATATTTTATTACTTTATATTTTGACATGAAAATTATAATAGTTATTCATCAGGATGCCATCTTGGATTCGTGTCATCATTTCTAAAACAAACGACAAGAAAGTATGACTGACGCCCGTTTGATCGGGATTGCATAAATAGTGCAATGCAATTAAGTTGTTAAATAAAAGTGTGTTGTATCACAAAGTAATTTTACTTTTAACGGATCTAGGCTAAGCTAATTATGAGCGCGCCGTCTAGGAATAGTAGACATAAATGTTTATTGCGTTGAGAGGATATAAAATGGAAGGCACTACGATTTATTGCACGACATTCAGATATAAGATTAATGTGATATTTTATACTTGCTTTGTATATAGAATATGAAATATCGCCCTAAAAGCACTTATCTAGCTAATAAACTTTATTCGTACAGTCCGTGTTTTATTAACATCATATACTTAGTTCATATGAATCAGGAAACCATGTTTTTTTATTGCACAGCTACAAAGAAACAGTTTTTGATAAGTAACTACGAACGGCCTCTCACAAGCGCGTTGCTCTGCTTTACCCTATCCGTTCTCACTGGCCACCTGACTTTCACAAACGACAACATAGCCATCACTTCACGCCGGCATCATGTGAGCGAGAAGTATATTTCCATTCCTGCCGACACGATTCGACAGCAATGCATTAATGACATCACTTATAATATATGCGATTTATAGAAACTAGCTTCTCACGTCGTTTATCAGTGAAATCATAGATCCGGTCTGTCAATGGATTATCGAGACGTTTTCTGTGTATCGCGCTATATCATTCTCAATATGACTTATGAATACCGCTTTTACCCATACAATATTTCTGCCTTCATTAATTCAACCAATTTATCACTTGCCTAGGACAAATACGCCTCGAGTGGGCCTGCCCTGAATGGTCCTACCAAGGACATCGTACTAATGAGACTCCATCATTCAAGGGACTCAGGATAAACGTTGACAAATACAAAAGGTTCTTAATATTGTGATTTATAGGCTTATATTAGTGTGGTTTTGCCCACAGAAGCAGCCTAATGCGTAGTGTCAAAGTAACTTCCTTTGTAGGAACAAAAACAAGAGTGGCGAATGGGGCAAATTATTGTGCTGGCGATATAAATGTCGTATAACTCTTGATGTATCCCATTAGCCGATTTTATTTCGGTAGACAGACGCCTAAAAACATTTGCGCCCAGTTTTAGCCCATTTGGATATTTACGGCTTTTACACAACCGCTTATACCGCTCCAATGGGTCTCTTTTGTCTACCAGATTTTTCACTACACTAAATGACTTCACTACTATAAACTACAGTCTCTCGTCAATCGAAGTGTAAATTGTTAATATGTTATGACGTGAAGAAATGAGACCAGCTGGGATTCCCTTCAAGAGCAATAGATGGTGAATATAGAGCAGAAGAAGAATCATCACTTTCATTAGCTTTTTTATCGTATCTTCCGCTGCTTGGTGAGTATTGTTAAATAAAAACCAAGTAGGCAACTCGCACTGTAAAAATGTTCGTAATTGTGTAAAAACTGTAGAAAACATATACTTCGTTATTTTATGCGTTCCTAATGAATACGCATATACTTGGCTGCAATGCAGCCAAGTATGGTCCTCGCACACATACGATGCTGTCGCATTTTACAAATGGGTTGGTGTTTACGATGAATTGAGTTCCATCGAAATGTGCAGCGAGATCTACCAGTTGCGATTTTTTTAGTACTGCCATCGTCATCATTACCAGTGAACGTGATACTTTGATTAATACCAAACCGGATGGAGCTTGCACTCTCGGGGAAGAACCTCTTGCTCACATAATCTCGGTATCCGTCAATTGGATGACACCAGGAATAAAGACTGATATTGCATAGGATATAAGTATGTCTGAGTTACCTTCAGGTGTCATCCGTCAGCCTTATAGGTGTATAAAACACTACTCTCTGGTAATAAATAGTATAGAAAAATAACCAATGCAGAATACCTTTTAAGAAACAAATTGTATGGTAACTTTTATGAAACCACATTACAAAGGAATCTTTTCTAGTGTTTGTCTTTTGAGTAGTACCGGTAGTGTCATACTGCGTTGCTATGGAATTGGGCCGACTTGCGCGGGAAAATACCTCTCACTCGCATGCCACTCACTAACCGGATAGCCAAGTCTTACACGACATGCGTCCAGCGGACCAAAACAGACGTCGTCGGTAAAAAAAAGTTTCATAAAAAAAACAGGCGTGAGCGCGTATGCAAATAAATCATTTCAAATTAATTGAGTTGATATGGTGTGTAAGCGTGTTTAAAAATAATTTATCATTGGATAAAATAAATATATGAGTGTGCCCCGTATGTAAACGTGATTGATTGCGCCGTCTAACATCGATCATTGTATCGCATATGTTTTGTTTGTCAATCCGTACGCCCATTTTACGTATTTCATATCGATAGATTAACGTAATATAAATATCAAAATAATGCGTACGGATTAAATGGTATCGCTACATTTGCATACATATCGAGTGATTTTTTTATTAAGTTTTGTTTGATGGTGCGAGCTTATCTTTTTTACACGTATTCTGGTAAAATTACGAATGATTAAAACATTTATTTGAATTAACAGACATTTGGCTTGATTGTGACTGTCGACTCTCATATAGGGCAAACTTAAAAATCTGTAGTCTGTGATTAAGCGGAAGTAAGTAAGCATAGTCTAATGGCGAGCCATCGTCATTAGATTAGATTTAATAAACTGCAACCTCACTTGGAAACACCGATATCTTACAAATGTACCGAAGCTACTGAAATAAAGTATATCCGAACATGGCGGGAGTGTTCCCTCTTCTTTGGTCCTACCAAATGATAAACAATTAAATCAAAACCAAACATAATACCTCAAAGCAGAAAAAGTGATATAATAAGTTAGCGTTAATCGGAACAACTAAATAATTATAATTCTTCGGGTACTTTTAATAACTTGTGATCCCTGACATCTCAGTCCACCCGTGACCACGGTGGCAGTAAAAATTATTCGACACTTATTATTATTACGCCGGGCTTGTTAAATAATTAACTATATTTATAATATTATAAAACATATTATATATATAATATATATAAACATATTATAAACTGCGATTAAATCCGTGACAGTAGTTTAATTGTAATGGACCTTCCAATAAAAAATATGCTCGAATTCAAATAATTAATTGACTCAAGACACTCGTTTCATTATGTTAGTAATCTATTTTTATTTTTTTACATAAAAATGTCAAAAGAAAGGCCTGGCATACGATTCGTTGGAAAGAAAACGACCTACTTAATTAATTGGTTATGCAAATATTTGCAAAAGAAAATAATTCACTAATGTCCCGCGGGCAGACATAAGCTCTGGAATATAATTTGTGGATACGCGTACTGGAGTGTTTCTCTTGGCACTTAGTCCGTCGTTATTTTCACTTTGTTTCTTTTTTTCTTAAGTACTAATTTGCTGGAATATTACTGTCAAACACCGTAAATATTTTTTTTTATTTCATAACATTAATTGAGCTATTACGATACAATAATTGTTATCGTTCCTTGTATTTTAATCAGTATAAAATCTATTCTCACAGATGGCTCGTTACGTTTGTGCTCATATTCTATTTCTGCGCTTACAACTTTTACTTTAATTGTATCAATTTCGTCATAAGGTACAATAAAAGGCAGATTAAAGATTTCAACGACTTGCATAACATTATACATACGTTGTTTTCAAATAGTACTGTACCAATTTCCGTAATTATCGAGCTAGGGTAGCATTCGTTAATTTGCCTCCTCCGGTACCTACAACTTCCGGGAATTGCCTTTAATGCAATATTATGTTTTGATAACATTTCATCTGCCATTCTTTGTACATGCCCAAACCAATGTTGTATTATAATATATTTTTTTAGTAATTTATATTGTACCTACAGGTGATAAATATGTTTTATGTACACCTTTTCTTTTTTTGGTGACGAAGGGCAATGCATTTACGCGTCATACCTGGCGACGGCCGGCGTGGCGAAAGTGACGTCCACCACGGAACCTCGCGACCATCGCACGCACGTCTGGACTGTCCCTATATTGAGGAGGGACAGTCCGGCAGCTACCGCCCACTCCGCCATGGACTTCAGGAAAAGGCCCTGAGCCCTGGCGGAGTGGTTGACGTTCGCCTGGAGAACGCTGAGATGCCCGGCCGTTATGCCATCTCAACGTCCGACTCAGAACGGTTCCCCCTCTGAGAAGTAGCACAACGTGTTGCGGTCAGTGCATCCGGGACACGTACTAGACAAGTGCCCCATCCACAGGCAACGGTAGCAGTAACGGCGCGCCCCAGGCTCCTCCACACCAACTCGGCTCCACCCCACAGCTAATCTCCCGGCCTGCAGCAATTTTTAGCTTCAGTCGCCGGGAGTTCAACATGAGCTGAGCCCGAGCCGAATTACACGGGGCGTTGGCTCCGAACGAGGACCTGGTCCGGGTCACAGCTTCCATTCTGCCACCGCAGTCGCCAGTCGTTCCAGGGTGACTGCGTCGCTCAGACCCGAGAGCCTTAGGTCAGCCTTTTCTCGGGCCTGAGCATCTCCGCATCCTCAGCCAACATTTCTGTCAGACGAGCGGCGAGTAAATTTGCCTTCTCGCCGCTCGTGGAGCCAGGCAATTCAATCAGCCTCGCCCCCATCACCGACTGACGAATTCGTAGTGGGCCCAGCTCCTGTAAGTGGACCTCCGCTTTCAGTAAGGCGGAAGCGTAGGTCGCCCCCTTTTCAACTGCCTCTGGCCGCAGCTTCAAAATCACTGCCGACGAGCGTGACAGCGATAGCTTAGGCTTCGCCGCTTCGGTCTTCTTAGCCGGCGCCGTGGAAGCCGCCGGTTTGACCTTCCTCTTAGCTGGCGGCTCTGGTGACGCCGGCTTCTTGGCCGCCTTGCGTCTGATGATATCAGTCCGCATCGTTCTCTCGTCCTGGGCGGCTTGCTCCTCTACGTCCGTTTTTTGCTGTTGAAACAGCAGCTTGGAGTAGGAGGGATCGAAGGCCGTCCACACCTGGCCGCTCTTCTTCACCTTGCCTTTTCCCTTTTGAGGGTAATGCTGGGAACTCCTGCAAGTCTGCACTACGTCCGCTTCGCAGCAATTTCCACCCTCGTTTCTTTTGCCAGGGTTTTGCTGTCTCCGTCTAGAGGAGGGCGGCATGGTGGGGCAGGAGGGAGCCGCATCTCCAGAGATGCGTGCATCCACGATGTTTCACACCAGCTGGGCAACATCCTTCATAAAATCGGCCGATTGCGATACCCCCCTGGTCCCTTCGGCCGGCTTTTTCCACGCCTCTTCAAAATCTCACCTCTTCACCTCCGCAAGTTCGTTTTGATCAAGATTGGATGGATTGAGCTTGATGGTCTGGTCTCGAGTCTGGCTGCTGTGAAATAACCTGCGCGTCTCTTATGGGCTGCAAGTCCTAAGTCGTCTCTTACTTAAAGTCTTAAAGTACGCGGCATTGTACTATGTGCTATCTTCATTTCCCGAGATGAAATATTTTGGTTTCGGACAGGATTTCTTCGAATTCTTTCTTTAATTGCTTTGACCACCTTCTTCGTACGAACACTACGTGGACGGCAGATCTGCCACAAGCAGAGGAAGTCTCATTGTACCTATACCCGGTATACAAACATTTGACTAGTACCAAGTGCATGGAGAATTTTAAAAATTGCATTTGTCCCCATATCCACTTTGTGCAATGGACACACAGCGATTCTGTTCGCTGTATCACCCCACTCCATTTTAATATGGCAAAATATTGTTCAATGTATTGCCGCCAAAACGGGAAAACACAATAGATAGTAAAAATGACAGATTCCAAATTCAAATGTAATTTTTTATTATTTTTAATTGTAACAGTATTTATGGCCAGACTAACTATTACACACTATAATGACCTTACAAGGACATGGGTTAATGTTAAGTGTACAATAGATATGGCACACTATTTACTTAGGTTTACGATTTATGAGATGTGGTTACCAAGCACATTATTTGTGAGACAAACATTGTATGTATAACGAATATGATATGGGATTGGTAACATATTTTAATTGCTAATAATATATATGTCAATATTCTACCAGTAATATATATGCCAATATTTTAACAAAATTAAAATGGAATCTGAAAATAATGGAACGGGGTGTCTTAGCTCGATTAATTAAAACTCGAACAACATTTTTATTGAATCAAGTCTGCTTCTTTTAAGTGTGCAGTATTGCGGTGTTTCGTGGAGCTGTGGCTTGTGTACAGAAACGAGAAAGCTTTTACGAATTCAATTAACTAACCTTTGATGCAAGAAATGGACTATAGATAAAGTATAAGAACTTTCTAAACATTATTGTTTCTAATTATGAAGATCCACCTGTGGTTGATGCAGATTTGGGCTGAACTATTTGAAGGAATATCAGTCACTATCTTCCTTATAAATATAACTCAGTTTCTTATTTTGTGACTTTTGAATTAAATACATAGTGGAAGGGCATTGTTGAAAAAATATTTAAGAATGATATATATTATATTCGCATGAGCAATAATGGAGTACATAAAATATAACTTTCCATCCGACATAGCCAGGTCAATTTGAATACCTCATTTAATAATCTCTCAATATGCTTGTCAGATTGTTGTAGTTACAACTGCCAATTAACTTTGCTCTGATACGTGGCTGTACTACAACTGCGTAGCGGCCTACGTTACTAGCTCTACAATATTGTTTCACGGAAATAGCAGCGTAGCGATGCATACGATAGCGTAGTTCTGTCAGCCATCTAATCAATAATATTATTGCTAAAGGTCGGCAATGTTATACGTATATTTCGTGTCTTCATTTTGCGTTCCTTTTTTGCGTTTTTTCTCTATGCTTATTTTAACTATTTCCAATGTATGTGTACGCACAATTCTTTTATAAACAGATATAATGTGTTTGTTTTATGAGTTAGTAGTTATAACATTACAAGTAATGTATCGCCTAGTTGACCTGACTGGACTGATAAATAGTGATGGTACCATCACTGATGAAATATTCATAATGAAACTCGACATATTCAAGCATTTTCATATTTTTTTTATGAATACAGAAATGAGTAACCTAATCAATGTCCTAAAAAACGCGACACATAACCTCTGGTAATGCGTCTATGGGCGGCGGTAGTCACGTACCACCTGCTCGTTTGCCCCTTATCCTGTCTTAAAAATAAAAAACTCAATAAAGCACAGTGAACACAAATATTCACTTCTGTACTATTTAGTGGATTTAGCGTAGTTATTCATTCACAAAATATAATATTATGTTTTTATTAATATTAAGAAACGAAACCTGGGACACTAAGACCTTACTTTTCACGAGACAAACGAGGCAGTCAGCTTGTCTAATATACACGTATGGTTCTAAGCAATATACCATTCGAGGTTAATTCAAAGTATTAACTATTAACAGTAAGGGTTTATTATATAACAAGCGATCCGCCCCGGCTCCACGCGTGTAAAAATTGTACACTAAAACTTCTTCGGGAATCGCTCTATCTGTGGGTGCATGAAACTCCGCTCAGTAGAGTTTGCGAAAATCAATAACATACATAAATACAGACTTTTGAGACTTTGTTTTATAATACGAGTAAGTATAGATTTGAGTAATTCTGAGTAAGGATAACAAGTAGAATGATGTATTGCTTAGAACTCTACCGCCATGTTATGTTACGATAATCTAGTGATTAAAACATAACTGAAAAGTAGAACTACTAACATACCGTAGAAGTTAATATTGAATTATTAATAGAGTTAGTCGGAATAAAGGTAAAATAAGAGTATCGGATAGGTCCGTGATTGAAAGTGTTATTTTATCGTTGCAATTTATAGCGGGGTTCAATTGATAGGGTGCTAACCGCCCCGAGGGTCTATGATAAGGATTACACTGCGAGAACGGCCGCGTTAAAGTTTTTCACATCATGATAGCGATTTGGGGTCAGTTCTGAAAGTCATAAAAATAATTTTACGATACGTTAAAAAACTCGTGGTTTGTCCTTTATAGCAACGGATTAATAAGCTGTTATATATTTCATTGAGTACTTGTATCACAGAGCCCGAGGAGCACCAGAGCCAATTTGCCATGCAAAGGATTATTGCACAGAATATTCTTGTTCACCAGGTGAGGGGACGATCTCCGTGCAATAGCTTGTTTGGGATGGTACTATCCATCCCAAACAAGCTGTTGGATCATCGCCCGCTACAATCCGTTGGGATGGTAGCAGGCGATCGATCGCATTGGCGTTCATTGAAAGAAGCATATGTCCAGCAGTGGACTGGTAAGATATTCTTGATGCGAACCCTTTGTGGTCCCTGTAGTCTGTTTCCCTGTAGATGGTGTTAAGAAGATCGTCTTAATGTCAAGCGTTATCTATGAGATTCTTGAGACAAATGGGCCTGTGGTATGCTACTGACTCGTATATGAAAAATGTGGCACAAGATATTGTACATGAAAATGACACACCCGCGCTGTGGTGTCGTTACACACACGCACGTAACCAACGTACGTATGTATTATACGTCCTTTTATACCATGGGAAGACTCAGCAATAGGGAACCATTTAGTGACTACCGACGCCCATTAATATCCGCATATTCAGATATGTTGGATCCGTTCACGATATCTCTCCCAATGGGTTACCCGCTACTGACAACTTCACTTACAAGGCACTAAGTGAGGGAGAGTTTCAGCTCCCAGCCAGCATGGCAGGTCCTGTTTGCTCATCAAAGCTCAAAGTATTATTGCTCATCACCAGTAACGTAACACTGCTCAGTAAGTCAGTATCACCACCGGCTATTCACAAACTGCACGTAACGCGACGGCATAGCTGCTAACTTTACCGCGGTATCATGTGAGCTTATAACTTATAGTGCTTTTAATACATATTTCTTACTATGTTATGTTAGCGATTTATCAATACTTTAGTTAATTATATTCCCACGTGCTTTTAAATTTCAGCATTTTAATACATATTATGGTCTAATGGGGTAGGAGGGAAGAAGGAAAACGCATTGGCTTAGTAATTATGCGGATGTTTATGAGCATTCGTAATCATCAAAGGGCTAGTATTGCTCTTTTTTGGGGGACATAATATAAAAAAACATATTAACTTGGTGTCGATATAAGTTACAGAAATATAATAAACCTAAATATTATAATTAGAACAAATATTGCAATACTTATAAAGTCGGCAGCACATTTACGTTCAATGAAATGTATTCAGGTTGTATCAGAGTCCATCGCGGTACTAATTACAGCACTCCCCGAACACTGCGCACCGATATGACCACCAGATAACAGTGATATTTAGCCACAAAACGGATACATAAATATCTTTTTTATACATAATAGGGGGCGTACAAAGGCGTATTCGTTGACTGATGACTTTCGACCCCCATTAACATCTGCATAATTAATATGCAGATGCGCTGTCCTTCTTTTCTCCTGCCACGACACGAAACGCGAGAGTGAAGCTGTCACTATACGTTGGTATCACGGAAGCGAGAGGTCCCGGTCGTCCCGGGCCAATTCGGCGACAATTCAGCATGTCACTACCTCTTAATAAACGTCTTTTATGGAGACATACCATTTTTTTACTTTTTTTCGGTGGAAACCCCATCGGGTACCATCTCCGCAGGGCTTTACATATATGGTTATGTCGGTCTTGAACCGACTTAAAACACACGATGTCTGTACTGGGGTGTCCGGTATTACCTAGAGAGGGATGATCCCTGGAGTACCTAACTGATAATGACCACCTACACAAAAGGCGGTCACCCCAGGATAGCAGAGGACCTAGCCCCCGTCTAGAAAGGTGCGCTCGGAGCACGTCACGCCAACATCTTCGACCTGCTACTGTTTCAGCGTTAGGTAAGCGCACCCAGCGCCCTCAGGTTGGTGCTCAACGAGGACGGAGATCGTTTATCGTCCTCCGAAATTCCGTGCATCTTCTGCGAAACGGCACATTCTTTGGGCTTGCCCGCAACCTTTCCGCCGCTTCCTTCCTTCACTGCCTCGCAAAAAGAAACGTTCCGCTCTGAATCATTACCCGAACCATGGTGTCAAGCGGCAATCTTGCCACACCAATGACCAACTTGGAGGTCATGTCGCTGCTATATCAACGCTGAGAACTCTGCTAGTGTATGCAGTACGGTGTCCGTGACTTTAAAGCTTGGGACGCAAAGCGTCCCATCACGTGCTGTAAATATTTATGACATGGCCCGTACGCACATTTGTGCATCTATGGTAGAGACACCTGGCCGAAACCAAATTAGTTACTAGGCAAGTCCGGCGTAACCAGTTCCGGTCGTGGTCCGGTTTGCAATAATATAGTTGAAGAGTTTGCATACTTCGTCGAGCAGCACAATCGTTAGGTAGACGGATGGTATGTCCGGCGGACTTGCGGATGAGTACAAGTTTCCCCGTCTTACACAATTTCGGAAATTAACCCCTCTCCAGACAGGCTCTAAAGAGTCTAATTAAACGGGGCTCGTGGGCCTCGTTGGGAGCCAATATTGATACAAGTACCAATACAAGCTCGGCCTGGTATGCCTGGCATAATCTGGAACGGAAACAATTTCTCGGCTCTTTTACTATAAGATCAAAGTGGTTAAACGATTACAATGGAGCTATTTGCAGTAATGAAACGCCTATGGCCTTGAGATTCACACAAATAAAGCTTAAATGCTGTTAGATAGTATGAAGTACTCAAACATACTAAGTGTAGGTATTATTTTAACACCGTTTTGAGTATCGATAGTAAGTCACTTTGTTATCATCGTTTAGTCTGTGCACCATTTACGGTAATCATTAACAACAGGTGCGATATATAAAAATAATTTTCAATGTTTATAGCACATCAAAATTCAATACGACATCGTCTCGTGTATAAAATATATAACGTTTATTATAAGCGCGGTAAGTGCCCCTAACAGCGGCGATACATAAAGGCCATGAAATATTATGTTTGAATAATTTGTTACGACATAAAATCTGACTTGCTATGCTCATGGGTTGGAAACGATGGGAAAGTATCTATTTTATACTGATGTATCGTCTAATCTACAATTAAAGAGATTTAATTTGTAGTTATACATAAGTATTATTTCTGAATTGTTGCTAAATTGGGTTGGCGCGATTCGAGAAATTTCTCAATTATTTTACACCGTTCTTCGTCCAGCTTCGGAAAGTTCTGGGTGAATTATCATTTGCATGTACATTGACGGTATCGACTACCACACTGGACCCGCCTGACTTTTCAAATGTTACAAAGAAAGCATACGACTTCTAGCGCACCTTACACAATACTTCCGAATATTGTAAATATTGAGTCACACCGGTTAGCGCCGTGGTGACATAACTCGGATAAGCCAAGCGTGTCGCGTCAGAAGTCGCTGGTTCGAGTCCCGCCTGAGTCATGAGATGTTTACCTATGTATCTTGGGTATTATCTATGATAAAAACCCTGGACATTTATAAGTGGAGAGGGTCCAATGGCATCGCCCCGATAGTGTTGCGAAAATGTGCTCCGGAGACTACTCCGGGGCACACTTTCAGACCGACATTAATACCGGACACTAGTCCGGTATTGGTGCGACTTTTTATTCACCTATTCTGTTGGCCTAGTCCCCAGCTCTTGGAAGACAGCATTATTGCACCCAATCCCTAAAAAAGTTGACCGCTCCGACTCATACAACTACCGACCTATTGCGATAACCCCTCTATTTTCAACTTTACTACATTACTTTTTTCCAAAATTATGGAATCCACTATCACCTGCCAGCTCTTGCGATACTCAAAAGATCATCAAACAAAAAGTGACCGCCAGTACGGTTTCCACCGTGGACGTTCAGCTGGCGATCTTCTAATTTATTTAACGCACCGATGGGTGGAGGCAGTTGAAGCGAAGGGGGAGGCACTGGCGGTTAGTCTTGATGTAGCGTAGGGCTTTGATCGGGCTTAGTACAAAGCGCTCCTTTCAAAGCTTTATTCATATGTACTTCCCGGGAAATTATGCGATTGAATCACTAGCTTCTTGACAAATTGCTGCATAAAGGTCATGGTTGTCGGCACATGCTTCGCCTTTAATTTTTTCAACATTGGTCTTCCCCAAGGCTGTGTTTTCTGCTCCTCGCTGTTTCTTCTGCATATAAATGACATACTGCAAACTAGTGTTACGCAGTTGATAGTGATAGTGTAGGAGATATCAATTAACGGCGGTAGTCACTCCAACCTGCTCGTTTGCATCCTATCTCAAAAAGAAAAAAACAACATAGTACAATAATAACTGCCTATTATATCTAAGTAAGATATTTGAATATACATTAAACTTCTCAGTTATATCCACTGGACTTACGAGTTGTGGATGTACTAGCACACCTCTGCCTACCTCTTCGGGGATATTAGGCGTGAAGGTACGTTGTGTTTTCTTTTTTATTATAAACAAATTTTACTCTCGTCTTTTCTCCTTCCGCGTTTAAGAACTCAGCTTTACATTTTCAGCTGCACATATCTTGTTTCCAAAGATACCCAATTCAAAAAGCGTACTAACATCTATAAATATTCATATGAGATGAGGTAAAGGCTTTCCTCTTTGGGAAGTTTGAATTCTGTTGCAAATAAAAACCTTCAGCACTTTATTACGAGTTCGTCAATTGAGCGTGGCTGTTTTGTATTCACTACAAATGTACATTCGAGCTTGACAAGAAGTGACAAGGCTTCACGTTCTGACGAACTTCACGGCGAACACGTCAATATTTTACCTAACCGTGCCGTTTGAATTTCATATTCTTGCACTCTACTGGAGCGATTTCGAAATATCCAGATAATCTTCAGAATAATGCAACATACTTATTTCCCTACTGACTTCCCATAGTGGGAGTGGTGTAAAGGATGGCAACACATCTGCATATGTAGATTTTAATAACAAATAAAATTTTATTTCAAGCTACACGCATAAATTACAATTACATTAAATTAAAAACATTAAATTAGGTTCATAATAAAGTAAATTAAAGTACACAATTCACAATAATAATAATAATCAACTTAACTTATTAGTATTTTCTCTCCGGCGCCGGTACTAGGGCGTGTCTATCGCAACAATGCTGGAGATAAAAACAGTCATTTCTACTCGCTATCAGCTTCCGAATGGCGTTGAAGCTGGCCCTCACTCTGCGCACCAGAGACGCACATAGCTTGCTCATCGTGGCGCTAAATAGTCAATGTACACATCCACGAACATGCCCGAGCCGCTACAGAAGCCCCAACAAAATTGTGAACGCACTATTATATACAACGAGTGGGACACCATACGTCCTCTTACTACACAGTCAGTCCACAGGCTGCACGTGTATAAAGATGTATATTACGCTTTGAAGAGTAACTTTCACTGCCGCTGAACAACGCGCAAACCTGCGGGCTATCATTTTTGCTCGTATCGATATGGCCCTTCTCTCTCGCTCTATATCCGCGTTATCCTTGAGGCCGATGGTGATAATATGTCCCAGGTATATAAACATCTCTGCTGTATCAATAACAACCCCTCATAGCGGCACCGGTGATACATTCTTAGGTAATGGTACACCAGCGGTACTAGAGACCATCAATTTACTCTTCTCTACGATATATTTTAAGCCGTGTCTACACGCGTACTCCTCACATATTTTTGGTAACCTTCTCATGCCACATATCGACGCACTCAGCAGCAACATGTCGTCTGCGTAGCTCAAATTATTTACACACACGCCGTCATGGTATATATTGACAAATTTCTGTGGAAGCCCAGTTTATATTTTTCCCATAATCGATCGTACACCACCAGGTCAAATACTCTAGGCAAGTCGAGGAAGCATGCATAGACGGGAGTATTGAGGTTTGTATAGTATTTGACAGTATGCTTAAGACACAGTATAGCACTTATCGTGGACAGTTGAGCAAGTATGAATGGCTTAGGCAAAACGAATACAACACGGCCAATGCTCTACTGATATAAGGCCCTGCATTTTGAAGGTGCTCAATACTGAGTCCGTCGTGGCTCGGAGATTTTCCTCGGGCAGTTTGCTTGATAACTTTGTGGATATTTATTTAAAAGAATGATGTCTCAAGCACTTGACTGTTCATATCAGTACTGAATACCCCCGCCCTCGGACCTATTAGTGATTTTTTCCGAAAAATAGGCCCTGGAAACATTGGCTATGTCCACAGGACCGTTCATACCATCGAAGCTCACCGGTAGGCTAGGTCGTAAATTTATCTGTCTTCTGTCAGATATCGCGGAAGTCACCTTAGTAAAGTTTTTCCGTAAGAGCACCCCTCCTAATTTGATCCTGGTGATCTTGACATCATTTTAATGTAGATTTAAGTTGTCTCCTACTTTAACACATTCCACGGTACATATCCCTACATTTGGGCCTACCACACAGCACCCAATCCTTGAAACAACACCTGGCCACCCGATGTGCATCGCTGACATCTCTCAAAGCGGCCACAATGTATTCGGAAATAAAGCCCGTCAAGAGCACGGCCTGATCACGGCTATCACAAAAATAGTAAGCACATCTCACACATTCCGCTGGTAAGTCAATTAATTTTAATCTCTTATTACACTCTTTGGTATGCACGGCCAACTGCTCCTCGTCTCATGCTCCCCACATTACATCCTTATTTACATTGTTAATAGTAGGTGAAACCGTAGGAGCAAGCAATGTTAAATTACACTTGACAACAAGTAGATAGTGATCAGACCAACGAGTGTCATACTTCACATATATGTCTATAGTGCGTTGCCTGACCGAGGAAGTTGCTTCACAATGATCTAACCAGCTGATCGTCCCATGAGCATCACTTAAAAATTAAACGTCCAGAGTACGATCCTAGTATGTCGTGTTCCTATATACCCAGTATACAGTATTCGGAATACGTCTAAAGAAGACCACTGTTGCTCATTACAAATACTTGTTAGCTCATTGTGAAACAACTTATCCGGATCCGCATTGAAGTCACCTAATATAAATACAGATTCTGTACCATGCTCGTCAATAATAAATAGCATTAACAATGCCTACAAACCCGATTGATAATTTGGAAAAATTTGTAAATAGTTTATGCGCAATAAACTATTTACAAATTTTTCCAAATTATCAATCGGGTTCGTAGGCATGTACACACACATCACTACTAAGAGTCTATCACTTGTGATAATTTTAATTGCACATGACTGACACTTTTTAAAAACCACTATATCTATATAGAATTTCATATTACTTTTTTCGAGAGATACCATCTCTCGAGTCTTATTGTAAATATATTTAATTACGTCGTCCTCTGTTGTTGATATATGCGCGTTCGTAATAAAAATTGTAATTTTTCTTACTGCTAACATATCTTTGGCTACACTAGATTTTCCTATAAAACTATATTACCTCAGTTTCTTGAGTTTTCTAACAGTTTGCCATACATTACAGTCCTTGTTTTCGCTAAGCCGGTGTTCATTAATGACACCTACATTAACAACGCTGTCTGATCTCTCTAGCGGCGCATGCGGTGGCGCGGGATGCGGGCTAGGCGGGCGTGACGTCACCATAGCAGACGTCCCGCTCAGTCGGTCGGCTACCACACGACTCCTTCGCGCCTACCGCGCCCTTCCTGCACAACCCCCGCCCGCATTCAGATGCTCGCGTTTTAGTGCCCATTGCGACCGATTATCCGTTTTAAATATTTCTTCTCCTACCCGATATTTTATAATGTGATTGCGACATGTTATATAAAGATACATTCATGTTATTAATATTATCTCCTTCGTGTGAGAGTCCCATAGGACCACTGTCTATCCAGGCACCACGTTTTCTATTCACAGTGTTCTCTGATTCTGTCGACGAAAAGTCATTTCATAGATGCAGCATTTCCTGTTTTACTTCCTGCATGGCATACAGCGTATCATATATACTCTTTATATCTGTTATTTGACCCATAACAACATAATGTCCTTTAGTAGCTTAGAGCAATCGAAATGGTCAAATAGGATAGGCGGCAATTGGTCCAGCAGTTTTGCCACGAATATTGGGGTTTACATCAGGGTCTACAGATTGAAACATGCCTATAATCTCTGTCAGGTCCCGTTGTTCCTTCCCTTTGTTTTTGTGTATAATTCTTTTATCACTGGAAATGACTTCGTAAAGAAGTGACTTTGCATTTTTTATCTCATCCGCCATCGACACTTTATTTTGATTATACGAAAGGAGTTCGTTAATAACAATATTGCACTCGTTACATTTCAAAACGTTTGTCACTTTTGCAACTCGCGACTTAACACTGAACACGTTCGAAGCTAGCCGAAGCGCGCGCGAATGCGCGTGTGTAGTCAGCAAAAGTCCACGAGCAATCGGAGTTGTGTTCACCCTGTAAAAGATAAAATTTCTTTTTGGGATTTGATGAAGATGCAATTTTGTCATATTTACCGTTTAATATATATATGGTAATAAATAATACTATTATGGGCAAACAGGTAGTTTTGAGTGTTTAACACGCTCAAAACTAACTACCCCGAAACAAACTGCTAAGGCTGATTTTAGTCTCACGCTCACCGTCAGCGCTCATAGCTCAGCGCGTTGTTTGTCAGCGCAGAGGCTCAGCGTGGCTCGTTTTAGTATCGTACTGACCGCCTTACCGTACAGACGACGACAGAATGCGGAGCGTATTAATTATTGCTGCTTTGTACTATGTATCCCAAAAAAATAAAAACCGGCGACGAAGACTCCATGTTCATCCATTGATTCAGCAGAGAGCCATTGCAGGAGAGTTTGTCTTGTTATATGGCACTTTGAGGGCTGACGAAAGTAAATTCTTTAATTACTTTAGATTGACAACTAGAACTTTTGACGAACTTCTGGCAAAGATACAGGATGAACTGGTCCATTGCAGCTTACGAATCGTGCCTATACCACCGATTGAACGACTAATGGTGACTTTAAGGTAAGAAAAAACATGTTTACTCGTTTTATAATTTTATAATTATGTGTAATCATGGCAAAGTATAGGTAAGAAAACAACAAAGGTATTTATTATTGTTATGTTTCATATTATAGGTAAGACAAAAAAAATAACGTAAATGACATATTATTAGTAATTAAACAACACTTCGCGATTTGCCATAACTGGACGCGCTGACGACGTCCGCTCCGCTTGACACTGAGACGCTCACCGAACGCAGAGGCGCTCGTGCGATCGTCAGCGCCGTTAGCTACGCGAGGCCGACGCGCGACGCGTACGGACGCGTAACTATCAGCGCTAACCACCGTGCGCGCTGATAGCTGCGTCACCAAAAAACGCTTCCTAAAAGTTCATATATCTCGGCCATCAGCGCCGACGGTGCGCGTGCCGTCGGCGTGAGACTAAAATCAGCCTTAATCATGATTTTCGAATTTCAAAACTGCCCGCAGACTCTTTACAAAAATAAATAAATATATATGCACGCGGGTTAAACTACGCTATTACTTTACAAAATATTACCAATTGGAATACTATTGGGCTCACTTTAATGCGTGTATCGTTTCAACATTAATAAATTATAATTTGTATATTCTGTGCACAGGATTATTCAGCGCGATTTAACATTATATTGTGAATACGGAACACCAATTTATATATCCACCTTTCTCTGTAACTAGATGATACACAATATACAAATAGGAGCTATATTAAAAATATGTCGAGAATTATCTATACTAATATAATAAATAGGAAACATTTGATTGTTTGAATAGGCTTGTTCGAATACTTGCATTGAATAGGCTCCGAAACTGCTGGGCCGATGTGACAAATTACTTTATCATTACAATTCTATAACATTTGTAATGAACACAGGCATTTTCTAAATAGTTTTAATGATTACAAAACTTCAATAATGTAACCAAAGATGTAAAGAAAATCAAAGTAAATCCTTATTTCACTGTAGAAATTATTGACAATGAGCGGTACCTATAGACGTTGTTCGCTCTTAAACTTTAAAGGCTGTCATTATCATGACATTGACTCATCATTACCATGAATTTATAATTTTTATATTTTTGTAAAACAATAAATTTTTGCCATATTTCGTTAAATATCCGCGCGAAGAAAGATTATTTTTAGAGCCAACTGGCAATTCCTGGCAAATTTCCTGCGAGCAATTGACCTACGAGAGGTCAAAGCGTTCGCAAATAAAGTTAGATATGGCTCCATGTCTGAGAAGCTTCAGGGTTTGGAGGACCATCACGCGCTGGTCGAGACGATCAAGCGCCACTCCCACTAGGCCTATAAATGGCTACCACGGAAACGATAAAACCCAGCCCATTAAGACTAGTGTCGTTTAACGTTAACGGCTTTAGATCTAACATCCTTGAGTTGCGGGATTTTCTCCAGAAACATAAAGTAGACATCCTTCTAGTGCAGGAAAGTTTTCTAAAATCTAGCAATTACAATATTGTTCGAAACGACAGGACCTGATCCCGTCGTGGAGGTAAAGTCATCTATTACAAAGACCTCCCTTCATTGTATCCCACTCGCCCCGCTACCTCTAGAAAATCTAGAAGTATCCCTATGTAAGCTATGCATGACGAGCCATCAATCAGCCCGTCACCATATTCTCTGCATATCAGTCGGGTTCAAAACCACTTCTAGTCACACCTTGACGCTATTTTCGAAAACTTAAACGCAGATGACCCAACAATTTCAGCTGGGGACCTCAACGCCCACCATGTGACCGGGGGCAATAGATATAACAACAGTCGCGGGACTGTCCTTAGAAAATATGTCGATGAACGTAATATCATCATCAACGCTCCGTATATCCCAACCCATTATACTCCGAGCAATAATGGGTATATGCGTTCACCGAGTACAAGCGATATAGCTAGCACTGGATAAAAACATTACAGTCGTTATCAAGACGGCTTAAACGTTACACGAGCTTAACTCGGACCATAGACCCACTTTATTAGAAATAATAGATTTAGTAAAAATGTTAAAATAAAGAAAAAGATCATCAACTGTAAATTACTAAAAGATAATTTAGCAAACGTCAAATCGAGTGAACTCGACAGTATCCCAGACAGTATATACTCTCCTCAAGCTGCTATCGCGGCCTCATCCATAGTCACCGCCCTACTGGTTAGCAAAATAGGAGAATCATCAAGAGAGATCTCCACCGTCCCAGAGGACCGTTTAGCTCTCTCTGGCGACGTTAGGGACCTAATCCATCGAAGAAATGCAGCGAAACGTCAGCCCGAGCGCAAAGGAGGCGAAGTTTGCAGGAAAGCCATCAGACAACTAGAAAGAGAAATCAAAAAGGCTATACCCAAGTTCATGAACGGGAGATGGGATCACTTCGTAAGCGAACAAACTCCGCCTCATACGGCCTACTGGCCACTAACGAGGGCTATGAAAAACGAACCGGTTGTTCAAATGCCACCATTAAACCACGAAAACCGATTACCTGCACTAGAGGATGATAGAAAAGCGCAGTGTCTAGCAGACACACTAGAGAGGCACTCCTAGCTCCCACCCCACAGACCCCTCCTACATAAATGAGGTAGAAAATATAGTGACCGCCCGACTGGCTATGCCAACATGAGATCATACGTCTGACGGTTAATGAAGAAGTAAAGGATCTAATAAAGAACCTTCACACAAAGACACCACGGACCCGATGGAATAAGAAATAATGCGCTGAAACAGCTGCCTCCCTTTTTAACGCTCTTCTGGCGCAACGCTCCTTCCCAGACACATGGAAAGAAGCCATAGTGATCGGCATACAGAAACCGGGGAAACCCCAGGTGGAGACCACTAGTTACCGACCCATAAGTCTCATAAGCTCGTTAGGTAAAATCTATGAAAGGATATTCCTCGCCTAAGAACCGTCATACGAGAGAAAAACGTTCATAGACGCTCGTTCTTCACAGTTCTGTTCACATTTCGCGACAGCCTCAGCTGTCCTCAACAAATACAGAGCCTTACGGCGTACGTACTATAGGGGATCAAAAGACAGGGCTGGCACGGGCGCTGTCTTCTATCATGTAACAAAGGCGTTTGACAAGATTTAGCATCAAGGCCTCATCTACAAACTATACCAGTTATAACTGCCTGACAGGCTGGTACTGATCGTAAACAACTACCTCGCAAACAGGCAGTTCCGCTACAGAGTGGAGGACAGGGTGTCCTCCCCTCTTCCCCTCAGAGCCGGTCTCAAAAGTTCTTTGACCGTGCCCTTAATCACAAAAATAAATTAATCGTCCGAACTTCGGAATACGATCCGACGTTATTAACCGACTCCCGCTACCGTCAGCCGAAGCACGTATTGCACGAACCCGACGACACGATCGCGATAGCAGTAGCTAAGTCCGTTCAATAACACAAACAAAGAAACACCAAGACACGCTCCCGCAGTAAAATGCCAATAGGGCCAACTAACGGATAGTAGTTTTTAGTCGGTAGTAGCTATCGCTTCACGACCTGAGCCCTGCCCCCTTGGGTCGGCTGGATGGTGCGTAAATGCATTTTTCGTGCTAGAACCAATATCATACACACCGCTCGTACCGGTCGAGCGGTGAAACCTTACATATAGTGACACAGTTATAACACATATGACTGACAGAATGACAAACTCACACACCGCTTACGGAAACGAGCCCGGGTTCGAATCCGTAAGTTGAGAGCTTAGATTTATACAGATAAAATAACGCGACTTTAGAAAGCTCTAATAATAATAAATGAATAATGAATACGGCTTTTTGCTGATTTGTAGCGCAAATCATCCCCTCCCGTCAGAAGGTGGGTGAGGGGGCCGGCCTCTTCAGATAAGCCAAACATTAAGCGAACTCAATTATCCTTATCCACGACACCGCAATTTAAACGGCATCGTGCGCGTGCCGTCCCACTAGAGTGGGGTGGTGGACAGCTTCCCCGTTTTCGGTTCCAAAAATAGTTACTATAGGGTACGCCCACCCGGTACACCTCTCACCATCTTCGGAAAAAGAGGGGGGTCTGTCCCCCCATCGTCTCCCTAAACCTGAAGACACAAAAATATTCGCTAGTCAGTCAAACTGTTGAGGCTGGACAAGCGCCGCCGACCAGTATTTGGTCCCTCAGAAAAAAAAATATTTTTAGATGATTGTCCGTGGTAAAGGTCTAACTTAAAAACTTTGTCTTTGTGTCAACATTTTTGGAGCCTGAAAATGATGCACAGTTATTTTCTTCGTGTGAAAAGCCGCTGTAACGAACTGACCGAGGGATCGGCGCAACTAAAATATGAACAGAATCTACAACGGTACAGACCCGGTCCCAGTGTTGATCAGTGACTTTGTCTTTAATCGTCTTTTATTACAAAAAGAAGACTACGATGTCAGCTCCTTATCCAGTATATACGATTCCTGGGGAAACAACCCACCTAAAAAGAAAAAACCAGCAAAATTTCCAATGATTAAGTGCCAATTACGTAAACATACCTTTACCTTATAAAGTTTGGCTAACTTTGGGGATTCTGAGTTTAAATACTTGTCACGGGAAAATTGTGAAATAAACAAATAATTCGCAGCCACATGACCTCTTGGAGAGAAGTTAAAACCTTCTTACTAAAATTATGGGAACACAAGGGAGGGGCTACTACTACCACTTGGCTTAAGATGATAACGCGTTGCGTTGTCTTTTAACCTGATGTTTACACGATAGACGTGTGTCTATGATGTACATGAGAGTGTACGTGTACACACACGCCCACGCTCATATACTCTTGTACATAATAATTACGCACTGCACCTGCACTAGAACACCTATACATGCACATATTATGTGTACGGAGAGAATTTCTCAACAATATGTGAGGACGGTCTGAGTGATACAAGTTTGAACACGTGTAACGATCCTACCACAATCCTGCCCCGTCAGCGTTACTCGTAACATCCTCCCCTTCTTGACCATCGAACTAAATTCGGTCAGTCATCCCTGGATATATGAGAAGAATTGCTATTATTACTTTTCATACATCGTTAACGGATCAAATATATTTATTTATACGTTCTTATTGGGTAATGAAAATAGTTCGCTTAATCGTGGACAGCTGCCATAACCGATTTCCAATGGCGTTTTTTCTGCTCATTTCAGTGATAAATGTTATGATCGCGTCGTGATTCCTCGATAGTCCATCGTGGTTTTCTCATCAGTACAAGTAAATTTTCTTTGACATCCTTTGAAGGCCCAAGTTTTACCGCAATTGATATTTCAAAATTTTTGTGAAAATTATTTTAAATATTTATCGTACATTATGAAATTTATTACATTACATCTCCCATCTGTGATTTCTAATCAAATCAAACACTGTAATTGCTGAGTAACCAGTGCGTCGCTTGGATTAACGAGCAATTCATGTGCATCATGGCATGTGAATACTTACAATATTAACAGCAGCCACTCTTAGTCACTTATTTATGATGATGATAATGAGTATCATCTTTCATGCTCTACGTAATAATTTCTTGGTCCAATTTTGGGTACGGTGGCGTCTCTATAGAGAACAGCAAACTGCGCAAGACCTATTGTAATGCACAAGCGTGTTCGTTCTCTCCCTTCGTTCTCCTATTCCTAGTGGACGGCAGTCGGACACGACCGGAGATCAATCATGCGCAGAACCAACGGCTTATTGAGGTACGTGGTGAAACACCATTAACTTTTTGATTTCCGATTGTCATATAAAACTGTTATTACAGAATTACAATTAATAAAAAGAAATACAATTACAAATACAGGGACAGAAATTGAAATTCTTATACTTTTAACCAAATCGTGTCTCCACCCGGGAACCGCACGACATGTCGTTAATCAAGCTTACCACTTGACCACGAGGCGGTAAAATGATATCGGTGTTAACGTACTGGGCTATATTACTTTTGAATCGAGGAAAGTACTACCAGTCATATGGATTATAGAACTATACCTCAGGTCGTGATAAAATTCCTTTTCAACGCTTAAAAACTTTTGTGGAGAATCCTGGACTCTCTAGAGGTTGGAACGAGAGTGCATTCCTGAAATTTGAACTTTATTTCAATAACTAAAGCGCCAATATCCATTGTGATGTCTCGTTATTTTCAATGTAACACATTTTTCTGCAATCTTAGATCAGAACGGGCAAATCCGATGCTTAAACGGGGAATAATGTAAGCTTTTATAGAAGGTTAAAAGCCACGGCGAGCATTAGGCGTTTTGTGGAAAAAACCACGCCTTTTATATGACCAGATGCGACCTTTTACCTTTAATCAGTTTGGGTTACTTGAGCCCTATATTTCTGACAAAAAGCTTTTTTATATCCCAACTTACGGTAGCGTTTTAGAAAGAGTATACCAAAAATCTTTAATTTTTTATTTCTTAATTATTAGTTGAAAGGACGAACCACCTGGTGACATGGTAACACTAACACATCCACACGGCTAAATCAAGAGTTTGCAAATAAGCTCACCTTCACCGAACGCTTATATTATAGTTCGCAGGCATGTGTATAGCTAGATTTGGTTGTAATACAACAACATATACATAAAAAGTCTGAGCCTGAGAGATCCATTCCGACGAAGCATGACAACTTATAAAACTGGATAAACTAACATTTTCGGGCATAAGCACTCATTTTGAATGAAATGAACTACAAAAACTGGTTTCTAATAAAACATTAGGGTTCCGTACCTCAAAATAAAAATGCGGAGGAATCCTTAAAGGATCAGTTACGGCACACACCTGTCAAGAGCTTTTTGTTGGGAACGCGTGAAAAGGTCAAGCTAAAATTTACGTCAAATACTAAGATCTGCATCCGCCGTTTATGTGTACATTTTCTATGGGATCGCACGAAAAGTAAATCTTTTTGTTTTTACGCGCGAAAACGCATTTACGCGCCTTCAGCGGCCCTGGGTGGGGTCCAGTGGTGTGTGGGGGACGCGGCACATTATAATAACCAAAAAACCTACAAAAACCACAGCGAGAGCCTGTAGCAATTATATCTTGCCACTTAAATATTTTATCTGTCATCTTTGACTGTAAGGCTTAATGTTCTCTTTGTTGAAGAAATGTCAATATTTTTCCTTTTGGCGATGGCGAGGATGGGTATATTTGTGATGGATGAAGCTATCTGCCATCGTCAAATCATAATTAAATAGTATTTTTTCTCTTTCGCCGGGTACCTATATATTCGTGATATAAAATATGTCAGGATGCACGAAATAATTCGTATAAAAGGGTGAGTTCATGATTTCTTGCCGACGCCATATTTCATATCTTATTAAGTTTTTATTAATGTTAAAATGTATGTGTGCATTTTGATAGAGTAATTTGAAGTAGTAATAACATAATATGTATGACTATTAACTTGTTAGATTGTATCAATAATGTTTTACTTTGATGAGTTTATGCCGCAAGTTTGATGTTAAGTTCAATTTAATTGTAACAGAGTTTATATCTTTCCTGATTTTAGTTGGCTCATGACGCTAAGAGAATGGAACGGAATCTTATTGATTGTGTGTTCCTTTTCAGAATTCTACTCCTTTTTCTTTTTGTTTATTAAACACTATATTCTTCTAATATTGACTATAAGAAATGAGGGACAATCCGTGATAATTAGTGGTAATGGAACAATGATTATATATAAAGGACCATCCAGCCGGGAGTCTCAGACAACTGTCATATAAGACTTCATACCCTTTTTTTTTGTTGCGGGAAAACGCATTCACGCGCCTTCATCGGCCCTGGGTAGTAGTGATAAAAGTGCCGAATACCTACAAAAACCACCGCAAGTGCCATCAGTACCGCCCTTCAAAAAGGAGTGGTATAAAGTGCAGGCCCCTCGGTTTAATTGGCTTCGTTTGGTTGGCAGGCTACTAGCCTCAAACGCCACGAAAAGACCGTGGTGGGGACGAAAATTAAAACCTAGAGACCAGGGAGATATTAGAATTTAATATAAAATATCTAGTTTCAGAACCAGTCGTATGGTTTTACCACCACGCTTTGCATTGTTGAAGTGAATTTCATTACGCACGCCTAACTTTGGGAGAAAGCCGACAAAATGGTGCCGAGAGCGTTATGAAAACGAAGACGACGGAAGTTTAGAGGGAGATATAAGTTAGTGCAGTTAGAAAGTGACAGAGTTACGTTTTATATATCACTGTGGGAGCAAAAGGGAGAGACACGCATATTCTTCGTCTCATAGTCAATGCATGCAACTAAATGCAGTCAGTATTAACTTTTACTTGAGTGGTGTGGTCAAAAAGAAACAGGAATAAAGACATACAGACAGAAAGACAACAAAGCGATATTTATATAAGGGTTCCGATTTCTTATTTTGAGATACGAAACCATAAACTTTATCGTTTTTATTTATCGTTTATCGTCGCGAACTTCTTGTTTACATGGGAGAGTAGCCACGGATATTGGATGGATTGTTACCTAAGGGTGATTAACGGCACAGGAAAATTCTTGGAAACGGGGTACTGTGGGCTTATAAAATAAATGGGTGTTTTCACATGGTAATGATATGTCACAAAACGTATTTTATGTTTTTGTTTACGTTGACTAAGAGATTGTTGCTCTGCCGATTTGGCAGGCACGACAGAGGAATATTGCCAGCCAATGTATTAACGACAGAATTCGTAAAGAAATCATAAGGCAGAGAATTTAGGTATCCTATATAACGCGACGAATAGGCTCACTGAATTGGCAATGGGCTGATCACCCACTCAGAAGAACAGATGGGCCAGTAAGGTTCTGGAGTGGAGGCCGCGTATAGGAAAAATAATTATTGGTCGACCGTTCACCGATCTTCGTGCATAACCGGTCCGCGATGGATGCGAGTAGCAGGAGATCGGCCCATGTCCAGCAGAGGACCGTTAAGGGCTGATCATGACGATGTTGAATGTATTAACGACATATTTGGCTGCCTCTAGGTCTAGTATGTTCTACCACAGACGTGATGTACGAATCCCAAGTCGTACGAAGTAAAAAGCTTTTTCAAGTTCTAATAACATAAGAAGTCAGGAAGTTGGCTGTGCTACTCCCCCTTACCTCGTAGAGCTTATTAAACAGGTAATCCTGGACCTTATTCCTTTCCGGTCATGTCAAATTTGTCGCCCTACGGGTTTTTATACTGTGGGGGGGGGGCGTAAGGGCCTGCCGAACCATTTTACGACTCGGTAACAGTAAAAAGGCCCCGAAAGACCACACATGAACATCCTACTATTATGCTCATGACATGCGTTGCTCTCCTTTCCTCCACCCCTCCACCATCTACTCAAAAACCACACGCAATGCTACAGCATAGCTGTCACTTTATGACAGTTCCATGTGAGCGAAGGACACCAACCTTGGCCGGCCACAACCAAGAAGGCCGAAAGGGCTTCCTGGTTGTGCCCGCCGCATTTCAGCGTAATGCAACATAGCCTTACCTCTAACTGATCCTTGATCAAATCCAAAATTTTCGAGGCTAATTTCTATAAAGCACCGTATCTAAAATTCACTCGATCGATAATTTATTAATCAATGTATTTAAACGATAACCACCCCTTCTGGTAATTAAAACGATATCCATTTCAAACTTATATACAAATACAGCTTTTATTTGTCCGTACAGCGCGTATGGAATACTAATGAATTGACTAAAGGTTTGTATAAAATATGAAAATTCACGTTTATACACTTTTTGATTCGGACATTCGCACTTTATGAATATTCAGCATTAAAATGCGGTGGCGGATACTTTTTTACATTTCCCTGTGTCGATTTTAAACTGCTTACTTTTAAGCAGACATGTTTTTGAAATGTACACGTATATGAATTATAAATGTGTTACCTGTACCTCACTCACAAAATAACTTTTATCACGTTTAAACATAATTTAAAAACTTATTTGTTCATTAACGCAGTCAGATAAATCAGAACGACAATACACTAATTTCATTAACGAGGAATTTAGTTTAAGTGGCCAGATTTTTTTGTTTTATATCTAACTCGCTGCGCTCCGTTAGTTAAGTCGCGTAAGTTTTGATTCCAGTCAAATAATAAGGGATAAGCAGTTGATATATATTTCACTGTCGATTCTCGGAAATATTTACCGTATAAAGATAAAGGATTTTATGAAAATCACTAAGCCATTTCGGAGGTGTTTGGTTACAAACATTGAGATACGGGAATTATATATATTAGATATAATTTTACATTGAAAACTTGTTATTTTAGTTGCGATAGATAATCACAGTTTGACTCTGACGTCAGTCTGGTGAGGAGAGCCCTGCCATGAAGATAGTACTTAAATTAAGTGTTACAAACACCCTCCTACTGGGATGCACCTATTCTATCTGCAGGGTCGTCGTTCACACTGTCTGCCCTAAACCTAGTCTCGTTACCAAATGAGAACTCATATCTATCCAATAAGCTGTATTGACCTCCTCTTTACTTCAACAGCATGAGGTCAGGCCAGAAAAAAATTTGTCATGCTAACTTATTTAGTAAGAAATCATAATCATATTTTCTGTATTTTGAAGTTGTGGTTATTTTATAAATAATATAAGCCACAAGTCAACAAGAAATTACTTTATTAAAAAAAGGCGTAGGTCGGGGTGTCTATGCCCTACGCAAGGGTCGATTGATTGATCGGGCAACGTGAAGACGTTGCCCGATCAATCTCCTGGCTGGTCGCAGGATGGTGACGGCTGCTCGTAGGTCCCGGGGAGCGTCGGTTTTTTGCGATGATTATACGTACCACTCGTGAAGCGACAGCTCTCGTGCGATGGCTGTACGTCCCACACGTGAAGCGACAGGTCGTCTCGAGCGTTCGAAATAAAACGTGACAGCGACGGGTGACCTCGAGCTTTTCAAGTAAAACTTGACAGCGACGGGTGATCTCGAGCTTTTCAAGTAAACCGTGACAGCGACGGGTGGTCTCGAACTTTTCAAGTAAACTGTGACAGCGACGGGTGGTCTCGAACTTTTCAAGTAAACCGTGACAGCGACGGGTGGTCTCGAACTTTTCCCGTTATCTGTCTGCTCATGAACAAGTGATGACCATGGTGATGATGAATATAATGACCAGAGGTAAGCCGGTTGTGCCATAAGCGTGATGGTGTTCACACAGCAGAGCGGAGTTACACAGGTTAGGCAATAGTGCAGACAATAAAAAGGTAGTATGTACCTAACTTTATATATGATAAAAGGAAAGGAATGAACTAAGCGAAAGCAAAGCATAAAAAAAGATTAAATAAGGTGATGAAACATGATAATAACATTTTTAATGAAAGGTTTATATAAGCGAATTACTAATTACAATAAAATTGATTAGCGTTCAGCACGTTGCACTTACCGGGGTGTAAAATGTCACTTTAAATACTTGGGTTTCAAAATAATCCTGGAATATGTCGAGGTTTTTAAGACGGACAGTCTTACAGCTGCTGTTGAAGAGGCAATTTTATATATTTTTTTTATTCCTTTAACGTCGTATGCGAGTACGCACGAAGACACACACTTATATGAAATGCGTGTGCGCACCGCTCACGTATTGGCTGAATCGCAGCGAAAGACGGACTCCACAAGTACGAATGAAACGACCGCTCATTCGGTGCTTCGCAAAAACTGGTTTGAACAAACCGCGAGACACAGAAATTTAAATGTCGCATTGAATTGGTTTTGATTTTTTTGTATAATTATTTAATTTGATCTATTGTTTGTAAATAGTAATTGTTTATAAAGATATTAAGAACCATTTTTTAATTTAATTTTAATTAATATAATATGTTTGGAATATGTAACTTCAACGTTACAGTATACAATGAAATATCGATCTTATATAAGTGTATTGTTTGTCTGGAGGATGAAAGGACAGTGTTTCCCGTTTGAGATTCTGGCGACATTCAAGCGATTTCGTGCTCAATGTGACAGACTTCCTGGCGTTTGAAGAGCTTTTGCTTTACCAATTATAAGAAAACAAATAGTTGCTAAAAAAATAGCTATAATTATTTATTTATACTGCCGTTATCAATATTCCATCCATCTACTGTCTACTAAGTATATAATTTCCCTAAACCTGAAGACACAAAAGTGTTAGTTAGTCAGTCGGACTGTTGAGGCTCAACAAAGCTCCGCCAACCAGTAATAGGTCCCTCCGAAAAAAAAGGTATATAATTTTGACATAACATCTATACTTAACATGTCAAAGTTATATATGGTATTAGTGAAATAATGAAAACGAGCTTTATTGTAGATGTTATCCCTAGTAAGTCACTGTTTGTTCCCTTTTTGTCATGGTTTACGGACAGTTCGGTACGGATTCGAAACCCTGAAATGTATAGTACTCTTTTATCTCGTGTACATCCAACGAAGTTAACTTAGATTGAGCTATGGTAACATTGGATTGGATAACATTAATACTATAAATATGAGTTAAAGGAGAACATAAATTACACTTGTAATATGTACCGCTATAAATATAACATGGATTGGTTTCTTTTGACACGTTTCACAATCGCTGTGAGATGATGTCCAATATTGGCGATTATAATTAGAAATGCCTAAATCAAAGTCAGAAGAGACGGTTTATGGCGACATTTTCGTATAACAGATGGTCGACATCATTCGTCGAATAAGAATTAGTTTCGTTGAGAGAAAATTAAACGTCCGCTCGTAACGAGATAGAGCCAAACAAAGCGAAATAAGAATACCAAGCGGCTCCGATTGCCCGGCTTAAAAATTAAGGATTTCAAAATGTGACATCGATATAAAATAATTAACAAATAACACACTTCTCAAGAATATATTTTATACACTGCTCATTTTTAATTTATGTGATCAAGCTCGCAGCGTGATACTTTGCAGTAAGCTGAAATGTTCTCTCTTAAATAAAACCTGACTCGCGAGGCGAGTCTTTGAGAGCGGCATATCCTCTACTTATACGTATTTATGCCACATAGTTTCGATTCTTTCATTCCGATTCCCGTTATAGTCCCACGGAAACGGAACTCGAGAGGAACGGACTTTGAACTCGAGTCAATGTGAAATTTCATCGAAATCAATGCAACGAAACATGAAATACTGGAATATACAAATCTCATTTGCGCACGCTTAAACCTTATAACATACCTTCATCTCTTTCACACACGCATTAATTCACATATAGTAGATTACATCCATTAGTTGCGAGTACTAGAAACTGTATATCGATGTGAAACGAAAAATATCGGAGCGAAAAACACAAACGTACAACTCAACTCCCTTTTAATTACATTCCGCGTTGTTTTTTCCATCTCACCTTTCCGTATCTTTCTTTAACAACCATATAATGAGAAAAGTTTAACGACTCGAAGAAACTTCGCAAATCTTTCTACGCTATAATGTTTATAAGACTAATTAACATTTTTTTACCGCTTTGATTGACTGGTGATCTATAACTTTGTAAGTTATATTAGAAAGATATGGTTAGTGAATGAAGTATGTAGATAAAGTATGATACACCTTCCATACTTAACAGCTATATCGTAACCCATCTAATGGCCTACATGTGAGAGGCGGTAGGTGTACGGAGGATGGCTCTGTGCTCTATTACGTGCATTTTCTTTCCGTCGCCGGCGTCTGCAGTTCAGGGTTGGGTACATTATTTTTACGTGCAATATTTTTTTATAGTATATGTGGGCGGAGGAGCAATCAAATCTTCTGACGACTACGGCCGCCCATCGACATCCGAATCATCTTTGTAGTCCGACTGCGTTGTCGTCTTTTCCTCCTCTTCTCCAAAGGGCCGCCGGGTTTACAATTGTCACTTTTAACAGATTTTATCTATTTAGAACTCATTATGAATGCCAGTACTTATATTTTAAAAAAAGTTATCTGGATATCAAAACACTTGGCTGTACAATAGTAAAAAATACAAAAAAAAAATTTAATTAAACTTTATATCTAATGATGTTTATGATATGTATTGATTTTTATACCATAGGTCACACGGCTAATATTCATCATTTTATATCATCCTTCTGGTTAATGGTAATAAAGCAAAAGTAATATAAAGTGCTTTTGTTTATTTATATGTTGTACATCATGCTAGTACGCTGTATGTTTTTATTAGTTCAATGAACGTAAAAAATTTATAGCGGCGACGTTTCTTCGGAGGTTTTACTTTGTGTTGATTTAGAACATTTCATTTATTTTATATGAGTAATCTTTAGATATATATATATAGCAGGTCATATATATATATATATATATATATATATATATATATATGACCTGCTTTCACGATATCTGGCAACTGTTAAGCCGAGTTTCATGGTGTTTGTGAGATGCCAGTGGCTTTTTTATTTAGAGAAATGGAGAGGAAGAGAGTGTGACACATCTGTATAGCAATTACATGGGTATTGCCGGCGTGGGAGGTGATCTAAAGGCTTGGATTACTCGTTTGCCTCCCTGCTATAGATACCAACTTCTTACGACAATGCATAATTAAGTTTATCTTATTTTATCGAATGAGAATCAGATTGGCACAACCGCGGCGATATCTCTCGACCACATAACAATGACGTGAACTTATTGGAATACTGTCGCGTTTCATATCGTCCGTCTGGTGTGTGTGTGTGTGTGTGTGTGTGTGTGTGTGTGTGTGTGTGTGTGTGTGTGTGTGTGTGTGTGTATGTATGTGTGTGTGTGTGTGTGTGTGTGTGTGTGTGTTAATGGACATTTGTAGTATTAAAAGGGCCACTGCTCGTTGGCCTACTTTCATTTTATTGACGCGGGAAAACCATCACCGGCACTGGGTCCAGTGGTGTGTGGGGCTCGCGGCACATTATAGTGCCGAATACCCACAAAAACCACCGCGAGAGCCATCAGTGCCTATGGTGAGGTGCCCCGAAACAACAAATCATCATCCATCGTTTAATGGAGACGGGTTTCAGAAACCGAAAAAGTGCTCATTCGTTTAAGAATTTCGTTAATTAGCTAGACAATTTCAGTAGAGCAACCGGTTATATGAAACTTACCACTCATTTAAAGAAACCGATATTGCAGGAAAAGACGCATGAAACAGCTACCTAGCGATGTATATTTTACGATACAGTCTCTTGTTTCTTGAAACGTAATGATATTTGAGATAGAAATTCGGAGCGTGCGAAATCATTAACACTGTAGAACAACTTTGATGTTCGCTCTTATAAAATATTGCTAATTTATACGAGCTACCATGTAAAGGACCCTACTTAATGTATTGGTGTCGAAAACTATACTGTCTTTAAAGAATATAAGATTTAAAATATTAATATTTCCTTTTAAAAAACTGTTCTTTTACAACAGCGCCTATATATGGCAAATATACCCTTGATTTTGACGGTCTATATTATTTATTAATAAAAGTAAAATTCTGCCCTTCAATGGTAGCTTTACGGCAAAATAGTATTGAAATAACGCAATGCTAGAATTATAACGCATAAAAACTTTGACCCAAAAGCACCATCAGAGGCTTTAACTTTTATAAATATTTTATTTTGCCTTTGACTTTTAGAAATATATAAAATAATTTAAAAGCACAGTTTTATGCTTTTGTATGAGCTTTCCAATTTAAAATGTTTTGAATTATTTGTTATGACCGTAAATTTGAAGTCACCACTGGCAACGTTTCGTCATTCACTTTAGTCAAAACCATTTTTGTTACGGGGTCGAACCTTGCAAAACACACCGACACTTGACATCATAACATAATTAGTAGGAACCAAAGTTTTATTTGGTTCCTATGTGTTTCCGTAACAGTCGTTAAAAGATAAGAAATTTTAGGGTGACCATTGACCATAAAACAATGCAAATTTTGGCTTGGAATACCCGGAGCCAACCCAAACGTGGTCGTCCGAAACAAATCTGTAAGAGATGGTGCCATGCTGAACTGTAGCTGAATTGGGCCGGCACGACCGGAGAGGTATCTCTCGCTCACTCGATAAAGTGACGTCGCATTTCGTGCGGTTTGTGAGTGGCCCATTGGGGTCGAGGTGAAAAAAAGGGAAACGCACCGGCATTATAATTATGCTGATGTTCATTAGCATCGGAAGTCGTACAATTGTATCTCGTTTGTGCCTGTATATACTAAAAGAAACAACTTGGCACTGCACTATTCTGGCGGGAGTAAACGTATCAAGGAAAATTAAGTGAGGTGAAGCGCGAAGACAGATCAAAATGGAAGCGAACTTTAGACGAGTCTTGTCACACCTAATTTTCGCAGGACCTTAACTCGAGTCATTACTTTCACACATAAAATGAGGCAATAGAATGCGCTGGTAATATAATCGAGAAACATTATCTCGGTTTTGTCGGCCCTATCTAGTTACAATAAGGCAATGCTACTGCCACTTGCGGGTTACAACGCGACACATGTGCCATGTAAATACTACATCTTAGACTTGGTTGATGAATGTGTGTAAATAGTGATGTATGTGATATTTACATAACATTCTGCACGTAGATCTATGTTGTACTGAATGTGGCCTCGGGCTGTGCCTTTATCGTAACTTCTACCTTCATGTTGAAACATTATACTTGTATTCCTTTTATAGCAAGAGGGAGCAGATGAGTAGTAGACGAAAACCGAAGCTAGTCACCATCCCAATCAGAGGTTACATAGATCTTCTGCTCTCATGTCGAGTTTTCCTCCATCCTCCCATTGGGCCAAACTTACAAGCTATACGAATCAGGACATTATAGCGCTTACGTCACGGCGGTTTACTATCACGAAATTTGTAGAAAATAATCGCCTGTAAAACATTGTCTCGGATACAGTAGTTTTTGAGGATTCATAGCTTACTGACTAATGAATCGGACCAGCATACGCGGAAAGAATACTATTCGTTTCTGTTACTTGTGCGTCCAAACAAATACTATGGATTGATGTGAGTACTGCATGCATGCTCCTTAACAGCTTTCTCGATGACTCAACTAATTAAAGAAATTATTCAGACTTGATAACGCTTGCGTAAACAATTTTAGTGTTATCAAAAAGCGTACAACGCGGCTCCAACGGTGCGAATTCACAAAAGAGAATGTTAATTGCTAGCAATTTCACGCAACACTCGGGCGATATTTGTTTGTCAAATATATATTGTTCTCTTCGTCGCCATTGAACGTGCCCTGTAAAGCGGAAAAAAATTGATTGGCTTAGAAACATATTAAACATTTCTAAGTCAATGTTGTTGAATTGAAATAACTATAAAAAATTTAATCATCAAACAGTTGAAGTGTTTCCATTGCATATTGACGTCTATTTTCAAAGTGAATCTGCGTTTAAAAAACACTTTTACAGCTTGAGTTACAAAATTATGGATACGAAGTCAACTCGCTTTTCTTTACGGGAATAGACAAGTACTTCGTGAGTGGGAACCTGTGTATACAAATATAACACAGACAAGGCTCGCCGATTTATGTCCCTTACGTTGGTGATGTTTGAATGAAATTGAGAATTATTAATTATTTTTAGCATCGATCTATACATCTAATCAGGTTACCGGAGGTATCGGCTGCTCGCAATGTTACTAAAGCTTACAATGGTAGACCACAAAAAACAATTAGCTTTGCTTCATGTTCCAACAAGTTCAGCAAAGGCAATATCCAAATATCCAATTCATATGTAACTGACTAAATATTTGCGTTGTTGTTTAGCGTATTCAATAAATTTAATCTGTATTGACTGACATATATTATATATGCTTTACCACAGTGGCTATTTCTATAATTGTAATCACTAGCTAGTATTCTATAGTTCTAAATCCACATCGTATCATTTATAAAAAGGCGAACCGCCGACGGAAGTGAAAACTTAAAACTGTATTTGTAACCAACTACATGCAGCGCGGTTATGTTCGATGACGAACAACTTGATATGGTAGAGACGTGAGTTTCATGATTAAACAACAAAAATCCCCAGGTGCCGGAGGAAGTCTTTCAAAAAAGAATGGCATATACGAGTACTACTATAGGAATAACACAATGCATTTCTTAATCAATCCATAATTCATATAGTCCTCTAGGAATGAGAAAAAAACAAATGCTACACAATCATGAATTTCTTGAAGTTAAGTACTAATTAACTATATCCATACAACCAAATATGACTACACCAAACTTATCCAAGATTTGAACAAAAGTGAGAATGTCCTGATGTTCCGTTGATCGCCTTACCGCGCTCGTTGTTCTCATCAACATGAATGCACACGGCAAGTACCAAATAGCTCAACTTTCAGCAAAGAAAAAAGTACACTAATGTCAAAGAGTAATAAGTCGCAATTCATATGCACCCCGATGCAAAGTCCACGTGTACTCAAATCTCTATGAACTGAATAATTTAGTCGGTTTTGTTCAATTGACCAACGCTCGGATCAGATGAGGCTCCATTATCGGGGCTCACTAGCTGTTGTGAAGGTTATCCGCGATGTCAACACAGTATATTCACGCCACCAATGACCACCAATAGTCCATCGTAAATAAGAGAGTTAGCAGCCAGCATGTGGCTGCTGCTAATACTAGCTGCGTTTAAATTATAGGTTTTAGTTCAATGTTTATAAGCTTGCTCATCTGTTGTTGTAATTGTTTTTAATCAAATTGGGAAAGCAAATGTAGCTTGCTGAAAGTGGGCTTTTCAGTATCAGTTTGAGCTGTTATTTGCTCAGCACACTTTCTTCGCAGACGCAATTGCAAGGGCAAACAAGCAGTCGGAGCCTTATGAGGTGACTACGGACATTAATATACAAGTGCATTATAATCATGCAAATGCGTTGCTCTCTTCTCGTATTCTCCTGCAACGGGCCACAAGACGTAATTTACCTCCCCGGTCGTGAAGGCCCAATTCCGTTGCATAGGAGGATGTAGTGTCATGCACCATGCACGGCACTACCTCCTCCTTTGTTCACAAGATATCGTAAAGTGATTGCGATGGTGTCGGATATCATGCGGGTTTGTAAGTATCTGCTGGCTTACTTAGAGGGGGAGGGGGGAGGGAGGAATATAAAATTAATATAAAAATATAGGTAGGTATTGACAGTAAGCATATTATATTTTAAATATTTATTATATATCTTTGAGGAGGAGGTAGTGCCATGAATGGTGCATGACACTACATCCTCCTGTGCAACGGAATTGGGCCGGCACGACCGGGGAGGTACCTCTCGCTCACATAGTACCGCCGTGAAGTGACATCTACAGTGTCGCGTTTTGTGTGGCTGTGAGTATCCGATGACCCATCTGGAGGGGGGAGGGGAGAGGGCAACGCATCGGAATAGTAATTATGTTGATGTTCATGGGCGTCGGTAATCGTAAGGCCTCTGCTCTCTTGTCTCTCTATACTATAAAACAGAGACGTAAGTGACTGTGGTAGCGCTTACCGGTCACTTTTCACAAGATTTCACACCTTAAATTTTTTCATATTTTTTTCATTAAATTGTTTAAATGAGTAGGCTCCAAAAATGAAGCTTACTTATAATCCAGGAAGTTTACTGATTGTTTGTTTAAACAAAACATTTATTTCTATACAGTCTGCATCTGTCCATGTGAGGTGTTCAAGTAAGTAAAATATTAAATGTAATTTAGCAGCTACAACAACACATCTTCGCGCCAGCTTTCTAATGGGGTAGGACTTAATGCCATACATCACCATCCTTGCAAACCTGCCTTACCTCTTCCGCATTCATTACGCTCTTTATACAGACACGCCGGTTGTGAAGACTCCTGACACCACATTCATGTCAGTATGTCAGTAAGAATGTAATTTAGCGCAGGAAGATAATAACAATAACAATATCTGTGGACCGATCACACCACGTTAGCCTAGCCCTGTGCTTAGCACCTTGGACTTCTGTTACAGGTTACTAGACAACGGAAATATATTTAATATTTTTTTATAAATTTTGTAAATTTTATATATTTAAGATTTTTATTATAGAAATACACATAATACATATATAAATATCCATAACCTAGGCGGGATTCGAACCCGCGACCACTGGCGTAACTGACCCAGCCTCTTTTCTTTATATAATACATCATCATAATTATGCGGAAGCTTATGATTAATAGAATCTGTATGAAACAAAGCCTCCGACTGCACAATTTGATTATTATGCTATAAAAACTTTTCATACATTTTCATTTAATACAATAAATATTCAAAAAACATGCAAAGCTGCGACTCGGGCATTACTTTCTAATAAGGGGCAATGAAAAAACACCATTCATTAGATATTCAGTTGTTTTTTTTTGTACAAACAAAAGGAAATAATTAATTTACTTACGGCGCAAAGTGAAGTTTTTATTTTCTATGCTCATAGTCATTTCGCCGTTTTTATTTTGTTTGTTAATTATTGTTGGAGGCGATTCATCTTCCTGTCTGTTGGTTTATCAATAGTTTTATGGCCTTGTTTTTGAGCTGTGCTTCTGATATTAATGAATACATTTCGCACAATCATTTGGCGAGCTATTTCATCTGTTCATATATCTGTTGCCAAGAAATAAAATTATACGTCGTTCATGATTGGCTTTAGTTACATCATATTCACCGGTAGATGATACAGGCTTCTTTTATTGAATTATTTAGAAAATCACGTCCGTTCCTATTCACATGTTACGCTAAGTAATACTCTCAATCTTATTTATTAGTAGGTGATCAAAATATGACACATTGGGATAGTGGAGCAAAGGAAAGCAACGTATTGGCATGTCAACATTAATTCGAATGAATTAATTACTTCATATACTATAAAAAGGCAGATTAAGGAAGAATTGCTCGCTCTTCCTTCCTCCTTCCCTCTCTATGGGTCACCTGCTACTCACAAGTTGCACGAAATATAACACCGAAGACACTTTACGCCGATATCATGTGAGCGAGCGGTACCTCCCCCGTTGTGCCGGTCCGATTCCGTTGAAATGCAGCATGGTACTGCATGTTACTTGTCCTTTTTCTTTTTTTGCACGTAGGGGAATGCATGATACCTGGGAGCCCAGGTAAACCCCCAGACCTATGTTGGACTCGGCAATTGTGTAGTAATACCAACTAAACCCCTACGGGAACCTTCAGCCGCCATTAATGGAGTGTCCCGGATCTGCAGGCAACAGGACCACTCCACTGACAGGCTGGCCTCTCTACTCTAACATGAAGTCTAAATTAGCCTCCGCTGCCACCATGACACCGCCGGCCGCACACCGCGCCACATCCTCTAACACAACCAGATCACCGGCCTGCTTTCCACCTATTACAATTGCAATTATGACTCATTAAAAACTACTTACCATGTAGATACGTATATGGTAGATAGTTTTTAATAAGCCATAATTACGTGGATCGTCGTATTTGCCTGCAAGGCAACATCGTGATTACACCATCAAATCCCAATCGTAACTCTAGCATCAAACTCGCAATCGTGGGGTTTACACAGCAGTCTAAATTATTCCGGCTGCGTTTACCTTACGCCATCATAATAGTCAACTTGGAAATAAACTCACACCAACTAATTTCAATATTACACTGAGATGTTTGAAGAAACGTTAAATAATAAGATGCGCGATGAAGTTATGTGGCTAACCTAAATCAGGTGGTTCCTACGCCTCAGATAATATTTGTGATTTTTATTCGATCCACTATTCATTTTTAATTTTTCATATTATGCAACAGTAGGTCCAGAATTTGTTTTTTGTAGTATGGCGCGGGAGGCAAAATAGCAATACTATACTTATTACGACTACCGACACCCATAAACATCCACATAATTAGTATGCCGTAGCGTCGCCCTACTTTCCTACACTCCTCCAATGAGCTACTCACAAACCGCACGAAATGCAATACCGAAGACACTTTACCCGCCGCATCATGTGAGCGAGAGGTAGCTCCCCGGTCGAGTCGCTCAAATACGGCTGTAATTCATTATAGGTCTATCTCTTACTAACTAATGTTTAAGCGATTAGCTTGATCGCCTTGACGTTTATTTGTGACTAGTCCGTTCCGGCTTCGCATTGATATTTCACGATCAAAAATGAGACCGGCTCTGTACCGTTGTTGATTCCGTTCATATAGGTCTTGCCCAAATCCCTCAGTCAGTTAGTAACAGTGGCTTTTCACGTGACTAAGATAACTGTACATCATTTTCAGGCTCTAAAAGTATAGACACAAAAACAAAGTTTTTTAGTGAAACCTTTAGCACGTATGATTAACGCATTTACAAACACATAAAACAAACAGACAATCTTCTGAAAATAATCTTTTTTCGCGCAGATATTTTACGAAATATGGCAAAAACTCATTGATTTACCTAAATATAGAAATGACAAATTTTATTTTCGGCCTCGTTACACGTTGACAAGAACAAAAATATAAACTTATGACAGATCATAAATAAGCATTTACTTTGATTTTTGTTTTATATTATGGTTACATTATCGGAGTTTTCATAATGTATTCGAACCTTCTAGAAAATGTTATATAGCCTATGTTCATCACTGGCAATGTAGGATTCTAATGATAAAAGAATTATTCAAACCGGTGCAGTAGTTTCGGAGCCTTTTCCATGCAAACAAAGAAACAAAAAATCAAATGTTTCCTCATTATAACATTTATCTGGAATGCTTGGCATACTAAGCAGGCCTATTCATGGCGTGAAATGTACATGTATAGTCTTAGTGCATGTTCTGAAATCATCCTAGAATGTCTACATGACATTCTAGAATCGGAATCTGGTTTCACGAAACTGTCACGTTACTTATCCTACCACGAAAAGTCTTACCGACGCGTTGCCGGCCTTTAAAGAAGTGGTATGCTCTTTATCGGCATTAAGTATATTATCTCATTTAAAAAAAAATCGTCATCCTAGGTGAACATACCATAGATTTTCTTGACAGACGCACAGGCAGAAAGTCCCGCAAATTAACTAGGTAATGCTATAATTGTAATCAAAATGACAGTCACCAGCATGTCGAAGAGAAGGAGGAGGAAAGGATGGCAACGCATTTGCATAACTATTATGCGGATGTTGATGGGCGTGGATAGTTATCAAAAGGCACCAAGTTCACTTGGAATCAAGGAGATCTTAAAACATCTCGTCATAGAAACGTAAAATGTGCTGTGGACTGCAATGTTAATACAATAAACATGTCTCCGCCGCAATACGTAACACGGGGTCTCAAATTTAACGATCTTTGTTATAATCATAAAATATAGTTAATAAACGTTGAGTGTCTCACGTCGTGTGCCGTCCTCGTGTGGCCTATCACTCCGAACGTATAAAAACTTGACATTCCAGTGAGACGTGGCTTGTAAAATAAGATTGAAGAAGAGCCGCGCTGTCTGCTCGTGGTTGGTGGAAAATGTTTAAATGTGATGTGTTAAGTCTTAGACTGAGAGCGTTTATACTAATTTAAACCTTGCGTGCAATTTAAATTATAAACAATTGCTAGTTAAACTTTTAAAGGAACGCTTTTCCACCGTTGCATGGTGAAAGGAAGGAAGAGTTAGTATGATACTATGCTGCATATAAGGAGGTGTCGTGCATGAAACTACATTTTCCTATGCAACTGAATTGGTCCGGCATAACCCGGGAAGTACCTCGGGCTCCCTTGATACAGGCGCAAAGTGACAGCGTCGTTGTCGCGTTTCATGCGGATAGTGAGTAGCTGGATGCCTTTGGTGAGGGGGGGCATGATAGGAGGGCAACGCACCTGCGTAACAATCCTGCGTATGTCGTTGCCCCTTACGCTATAAAAAAGGTCAGGTCAACACCAAACTATATTGTGAACTATTTTTTTACCGAACCAGGCACCGGGAATTCTACACACAACCGAACCACGGGAAAGTTGACCTATAAACTAATATAATATACAATTACCCTACAGCGCTTGCCGAGTGCTGGCACAATAAAATTGAATATTTAATCACTCTTATAATCTCAAAAAAACAAGGGCTAAGACTAGAATTCTTCTTCTAACCCTTGTTGCAAGCCTTATTCTTCACTTCAGCATGAAACCTGTATGGATTCGACCTAGATGAAGTAGAGCTACTAAATTACGTGGATCTCGTGATGGGGTACTAAGCATAGATAAGTGCCGAGGGAAAAGTGTACATCACTATTGCCAGTCTCACCCGTACTTAAAAGAAGATATAAATTATCTCTGATAATACAAGTGCACTATAGAAGAAAAAGTATACAGCACAATAAATTGAAATACAAAGACGCTTTATCTTATAACTTGGTACCCATTTGCAGTCCAGACGTGAATACAATATAATGAGGATGGCAGAGAGAAAAGTTTCCAGCGAACTCAAAACTGCTCCAAGTAATTTTTCCTGCCTGATTTAAAACGATCGCATCGAAACCCAGTTTCGGCTCTTTGCGGGTACTTTTCAATTGTGTTACAGAACAACTCCTTTAATCTTTCAAAGTAATAAACCTAAAGAGCTATTTTAGTTGGATACTTTGCCATCTTCTTATTAAAAGTTAATGTTTTATTTAAATATACAACCATGGGATCTCTGTGAATAATAAACTAAAAGTAAAGTTGGGGAATGGATTTTAGAGCAATGTGTATAAATCTGTGGGAGACTTTTTAATTAACCGCTTATGTATTGAGATATAACGTCTACTTTACACGTATTATTATTATACTAACAGTATCCCGTGGCTTCTTCTGCGTCACCCAATTACTCCGTACATATTTTTCTAGTGCGGCGGTATATAGTAAAATCTTTCTCGGTAAATGCGCTATGTAACACCGAAACAAATCAATGTTAACCGGACCAACTCTCAAACTCTCCAGCTTTCTTATATTAGTATACACTAATATTTCATAATTTTTCAACCTTAACGAATTTAGCAATGTATAAGATTTTTGAGAACCGGCCAAGAGTGAGTTGGGTCCGTAGCAGGAGGCATAAGAACCTATACCTCTTTAACTACTAAACCGATGTTACCTCTAAAAAGGAACCCTAAAGAATACTTCTTGGTTCTAATTTTATGGTCCGCTTAATTGTTACTGGAATAAGCCCAGTCTTTTGTAAGAGTATAATAATGAGATGATCTGTTTAAGTTTTCAAGTATAATAATGAGATGATCTGTTAAGTTAATAGTGCCATTTTTAGCCGAATTTAGCAGAATTGGAAGAGCGTGACCGGAGAGATATCTGGCTCACATAATACCGCCACAAAGTTATAGCGTGGGTTGTGTGTTCCCTTTGGCCCAATGAAGGGAGAAGGGAGGAGGGCTGGAAGTTAATACGTCTGCACATCAATTATGCAGACGTGTATGGGTGCTGGTAGACATCTAAACACACTGATTGCATCACCTTAATGGCCTGTCCTTGTATGCAAAATATGAGTGGGTAACGGTACGTTACTTTGTAGTACACCAGCTCCAAGTCTTATATAATCTGATAAAGGTGAGTACCAAATGAAGCAGCCAATCGTGGAGTCACCTGCGACACGTTAAAGGCGGAGATCAAAGGGTGTGAGATTTCAAAGTTCACGTAACACCTTGACATTCATGCCTTACACTTGAATGCCTCGCTCAGAGTGAATTATCAATTCTACGTGTACAATTAACATTTTGATTTTCTCAATTATTATTGTTCAACAATAATTCCGTTCTCATTTAATATTCAACAAGAGTTCCGTTCGAGTATTTTCTTTGTTAGAAGGCTGAGAGTAACGGGTCTCCTAACAACGCATGGCTTCAGGACACCTGACTCATATACAGCAGCATGACTAGAATCCTTTAATTTGCGCGTCCCTGTTATATGTACTACTATACTTCAGTAATGCAGCTTTGCCTTTCTTCACTCAATTCATTTACTCAGCCGAACACTTACTAGACGCGACAAGGATAACACATCATTTCCCGTTGGTTTTAGGTATATGTAACAGGTATTTCCCTCTTTCTTCCTTTAAACAATGCATCATATACTATCTCTAAGCACATCTAATAATTATAGCCACAATACACTGTATCACTGGTAGTTGTATTATTATCGATACAGTTTCGTTGTTTTTCCAGAGCTGGGATAACTTATAAATAATTTTTGTATATCCTATAACAAATGGATACTAATTCAGGCAGAAAGCTCCAGATGTGGCAGCGATGTAGGGCCGACTTTTGCCTAACTTGGGAGGGCCCAGTGTAACTTGCAGGAAACTATATATGGCTTTGCACGGGCCCCTGTCTGGGTAGATTCCCTGACCGCAGCCAACAAGGCCCAGCTGCACAAGCCGCAGAGAGTCATAGCGGTGAGGGCGATATGGGGATATCGTACAGTGTCCTGGACGGCAGCGACAGCTCTTGCCGGTGATCCGCCGTGGGAGTTAGTAGCGAAAGTGCTTGCTGAAGTTGTACCTCTTTGTGTGTGGGTGAGTGGGACGAGGCCCTGGCGTAGTCGACGTATGGCGTACGTAACCACCCCGGTCCCATACCTTCCACATGACACAGATGCTCACTGGGCAAGGTTGCTTCGGTACGCATCAGTGTCAGATCCGCCGGGAAACGGATCCATGCTGCCACGAGTGTGGCGCTGCTCAGCCCAGTAAACCATGGTGGTGTATCGTGACGCTTCACGACTTGGCAGCGGCGTTGGGAGGGATGGACCTCTCGCTTACAAGCGTGATGATGTACTCCATGCTTGAGAGTGACAGATCCTGGGAGGCGATGATGGGTGATGGAGGTGAGACGGTTATGTTATGACTATTCGCGTGCTTTTGACACCCTTAACTGATCACTGCTACTGTCTAAGCTTCGGTACTATGGTTTTAGCCCTAACACGATATCCTGGTTTCGTAGCTGCTCCAGTGAGCGCTCGCAGATTGTTGAGGTACGTAATGACGATGGTTCCACAATGTTGTCAGACCTCAACCCCTCAAACAGTGAAATCCCACAGGGATCAATACTTGGTCCATTGATATTTGCATTGTACTGCACCGATATAGTCAAACACATTAAATACTGAAAGTATCATATTTACGCGGACAACCTACAGCTTTATCTGTGGCGCAAATCAAGTTTTATGGACAAAGCGATAACTGAACTGAACAAAGATCTGTCCCGTGTTGCTATTTGGTCAGATGCTAACACGTTTATACTTAATCCGATAAGACGAAATACATCTTTATCGGTACTAGGAATCAGATTAGCAGAATATCACAAAATTTCAATTATCTATACACATCTATATAAATCATTAAAATACTGGACAACCAAATTGGCCGAGTGAAGGAGGCACGATATTTAGGTGTACTATTTGACGAGAATCTAAAGTTCGAAAAACATGTTATAAGAACGTAACTGCTTTTACAGTCTGAAAGTTTTATATAAGATAAAGAAATTTTTAGCTAACGACATCGGTATAGAATTATGCAAGTCTCTAATTCTCTCCAGTTTAAACTATGCAGATGCTGTAATCGGACCTTGCCTACTTTCTCGACCAAAGAAAGTAATTCAAAAATTACAGAATGCGTGAAGCCGGTACTGCTTTGATATGGGGATATGTGACATGACAGGTTAACATGTTTCACCCTCTCTCAATGAAGCCAAGATACTCCGAATGGACCGGAGAAAGGAACTTCACTTCGCCACCCTGCTCTTTGGAATCATTGGCCATCCTCCTCCTCCATACCTGTTCGACAAGCTCCAATGGGCCTGCGACAAAGAGCTTGCTCACACCACTCGAGGTCCTGCGTACGTACGCAGTGCTCATTACCCAAATCAGCATTTCGGGGTAGTTTCCGGTACATTGCCTCAAAGTACCGGAATAATTAGCCACCATCTTTGCGATCTCTGAAAACAGTTAATAATTTGAAAACTCATCATATTTGTTAAATATTCAACTTAATGATAGCAGTTAGTAATTTAATTTCGCTTCTATCTCCGATTACAATTTATTATTATTTTTATTATTAATATAATATAATATCATTAGTTTATTTATTTTCTATGTCTCTAAGCACTTTATAACACTATATTGCGTGTGTTATCAACGTATCTTATTTTTATGATCGCCACAGTAGGGGCTAACTATCCATCGCAGTAAGGCCCAAAAACTACCTCGCAGCAGAAATATCACCCGCGTGCGCAAAAATCTTATGTATCATTATACACATTCTATTTATTGAGTCATTTAATACTGGAAACCTACAAATCACACGACACTTATATAAATATTTATTAACCCTATTATTTATTTTTAAATCAACTACACACTTTTATTTGAGAATCGGTGCCGGTGAACGTAGATTATCCGACGTATGCCAAGTGACATCCTTTTCAGTGCCTCTCATATTGCATCACTCTGCATCACTCTACATTCATAATATTATGTAGGTACCTAGTTATTTTTGCTTTCTTCTTTTTTTTTTCATTTATAAATAACTTGTATTCTAGGTACCTACTATGTTTTTTTTGCTGTATTATGAAGCACTGAGTAAATTTATTTCTATTCTATCCTACAAAATGGTGGCCGCGGAGCGAGAAAGAGAAATGGATAACGGCCCGCCACGCAGACGCCACCCTAACTGGGCCCAGGGGTCAGGATGGGAACCTCTGACATCATTCGATAGTTTTGACGGCTGAAGGGGCTGATCTAAGATGTCGTATCAGCCCCCTTTTAGGTGTAGCAAGGTCCCTTCTGAGGGGATTCAAATGCTTCTTCCCGCAGTGCAATCGATTACATTATTAGAAGCTTACCGAATAGAAGTCTCGGATTAGACGAAATTACTCGAAAAATTATCAGGAACGCCTGGACGGCTTCTTCCGGAGAAATGATGCTGATGTACACAGCGTGTATCAAAGAAGGAGTCATATCAGATATCTGGAAGATAGGTTAACTGCTAGTGCTGCAAAGGGAAATTACAAGTCATTAACAGATCCGAAGGCCTAACGGCCGATTACTTTACTGCCGATTCTAGAAAAAAAATTAGAACGTCTCATAATTACTTGCGCTCCCTGTTTGCATCGTTGTATTTCTGAAAATCAGCATGGATTCGTTTGAGGGTGCTCAACGGTAAGCGCATTAAAATGAGTGTTCGAGACAGTAAATAATTCCACATATAAGTGCGTACACCTCGTCCTTTTGGACATCGGCGGAGCCTTCGATAATACATGGTGGAAATCTATCAGCCTCACATAAGTTATTTCTGTGACCGTTATGTTGGCTTCACAGTTGGCCACCGCACGCTTTGGAAGGTTTCCACAATGAGATGTCCCCAGGGTTCGGTATTGGCCCCTACACTATGGAAACTCCTCCTGGACGATATCATTAAATTGCCGAGACTTAAGGGTGTAATCTTTGTGGCAAACGCAGATGATTTGACGCTTGCGATCGAACAGAAATGTTCCACGATCTTGAACAGTTAATCGGACTGGGGGACCCGTAATAGGCTAAAATTTCCGCAGCCAAGTCCCAGAGTATGGCAAATAAGGGTCGTTTTAAAAGCGAACCGACAATTAGGATGAATGGTGCCCCGATCACGAGTGTATCTGTGACCAAGGTGCTTAGGATACACTTAGACGATGCTAGATCATTTGCGCTGCTTGCGGTTCTGATGTACCAGAAGACCGCCATCTCTTTGGGAAGGTCACACGTGTCTCTACCTCCTCGTGGGGTGCGAAGTACCAGGCACTTAAGTTGATGCAACCTATGTTGCAATCCTGACATATGCTGCAGCGCTTTGTTGTCGACGCTCTCACTTGTATGTTGTACGTAGCGTATTATTACGCACCCAAAAACAAGCTTTAATTTTATTGATGAAGGCCTACAGGTCATGCAGCAGTGCGGCGCTACCAGTACTGGCCGGCATCCTGCCTGCCGATCTGGAGGTTCTTCGATCGGGACGCGCAAGTGGGGCTCAAGGGCGAGGAGCGTAAGAAAAAAAAAGCGCTACCGCGGACGATCACTTCAACTCCACTTGGCAGTCACGCTGGGACGCGAGTGCCGACGGGAGGGAGCTGTACTGCTTCTTTTCAGAAGTTACTACGCGTCTGGCATATCAATGGGTGGAACCTGAGTACGTTATTTCACAGATGTTAGGCACGGGTGCTTTAAGGTCGTCTGCACAGGATGGCGTTATGTGACCTGTCATTATGTCCTTGCAGTCATGAAGCTAAAACCAGAGACCCGTACTACGGGAATGTGAATTGTACAAAAAGGAGCGAAATATCATGTTATATGAAACAACAAGAAGACAGTGGGCCCAGTCTATCACCAGGATTTAGTCGCAACGGTACAGAGTTTTAGCCAATTGAGGATATTTGCGCATACATGGCACGGGAATAGGAAGGATAGGTAACGACGCAGCTGCATCGGAATAATCAAGACCGACGAGGCTGATGACAACTTCTATCTTTGTGGTGTCAGGCCCCTGAAAGGGGGGAAGTGAAGAAAACGAGAGTCAAGAATTGCACGTTCGGGAACAGAGCCGGTGAGCAAACTCCCGTACATCTCCCATGATTCGCTCCGTATACCGAAAGATGGGTAGGAGCGTGGGTGGAGGTGGGTCTCATCTGAGGGACTGGCTAGTCGCCGTTGTGCCCTATAGCAATAGTTAGACAGTTCCAGGGAACCTAAATTTTGGCGGTGGCACCTGCCGGGTTTTAGTGGCTATTCGGTTCATCCGCGAGTCCCACACACCCTATCGGATCCTACCCAAGACCGATGGCCGTTGGTAAATACATTTCCCCACGAAAAAAGGTAATGTTATGAATGAAGAAGTCTGTCAATCTATATGTCTGTTATTCATTCACAGTTAAGTCCCTGTACTTTAGTGGATGATTTGAATAAATATATATCATTGTATAATAATTATCATGTCAAATTTACATGATTATTATTCCATAAAAACATAGGCGACATCGTGCATGTGTTGTAAGTAAATGATCCCTCTTAATGTTTTTTTTTTTTTTTTTGTAGAATAAGGGGCAATTGGAGTTTTTTTACGACTACCGACGCCCAAGAACATCCACAAAATTACTGTGCCGATGCGTTGCCCTCATATGTTATAAAATATATGTAGTCAAATTAATACAAGTAGTAACGAAAGTGAGGAAGAGATAAACAGTCTTGGATTGCACCCGGAGCGTGCGTAAAATTAAATTTAATTATTTGTATTCCTATATCATCGTCATCATTTACACGGAAGTGCACGCGTCGAGAGCCTGGACTCGCTTGACAAATACGAATATAAAGTTAGTTATATCAGGCTCGAAGATGACATTCTGATGGTGGGAGTCAGAGAATGTCGGTATTATATGCTCTCATCACTAGCTTCACTCATTCCGTACCGGGAACGATGCAAGATTAACCCTCCAATCCCTAATTCTGGGAGGAGACACAGGTCTCCTGGTGGGCTGGTCACTGGTCCAACATTGAGAAAATTATCGCACTCTAATCAATGTAATAGACGGATGACCACTACCTACACTTTATGTACGTACACATTGTGAATCCTATCCATGAAGAAATATACCGATAAAGAAATAAGTTACTGTTTATTTGTGACCGCGATACCCGGATTTGGGTTCGGCGGTCGGCACACCGACACGAGATGGCTCTAAAGATTAAAATTTAGTTTTCCACTGCTTATAAAACAAATTGTTGAAACTATTGTTATGACAGATAGATAACGTTTGTTTTATTTATTTAATAATTCATATACTAAATGCACAGATGACAAATTATTTCCTTCTCTTTATTGAAGTGACTCGGTCTGCATTGACTATGTCAACCGTAAGAAAATATCTGAACTCCTACAACAAACAACAGTCGCTATTAAAGCGGTTTATAAGTTCCGCACAGAATGCGGAATTTGTAAGAATGAAGGCTAAGACCATTGAACATTCCGCATGAGAAAGCCGTGTTGAAATATGAATATTGCACCTCGATTGATATTGCTAGAGTAGAGGTATCTGGCGTCCTCCAGAAGCGGGGAAGCCAAGACGCTGTTGCCCTTTCCAATGTTATAATCATTTCGTAGCATGTGCCTGTGCATGGGTTCATTCTAGGCATATCGCAACACAACATCATGTATGTCATCTATGACTTGACAAAACTGATAACTATGTGAATCTGGTAAGTGGGTAACGAGGCAACTCAGTCAGTATGGTTTTGTACCATATACCTTTAGTAAGGGATCTTTAGCCGAAATACTTCTGCCGCATATCTCTAAAGATTTCCTTAACTATTTGAATATAATCAGTATATGGACATACATAGAGATATTCTTCAGTCACGGTCATCATTGCTGCTTGGTCTGCTTCGTCGTTACCCAAGATTCCAATATGTGATGACACCCCCTATATTACTATTTGTTTATCAGCCTTATGCAATTCTCCAATAATGTCTACACTAATGGAAGCTATCGGGGAATCTCGAAATCATGAGGATAGCGCGTCAATTTCAAAAGAACACTTTTGGAATCGGATAAAATCTGAATATGATTTGTAGTGAGGGAGAATGTGTATGAAAGAGCCTCAGATATAGCTGTAAGTTCGCAATACATAGTTCAAATGTTACTTTCAATTTGAAATTTAATCGATGTTTATAATTGGGGTCATATATTGCTACTCCAGCATCTTCATTATCTTTAGGTCCTTCGGTATATAAACGTTAAAAAATATTATACTCATTAGGTAAGTACTCGTTACAGATTGCCTTTAATTTTACTATATTAATTGCCTTTTTGATAGTTTTCTCTGTCAGCCTCGTATTTTATTACTTTACTTACATCTAAATTGCTTAACCATGTACTTAACCAACGTATTACTAGAATGAATAGGTATGTCTATAAGAGATCTATGTTGTCACTAATAACGGTGTCTTCTTTCTTCTCCAGTAGTCATTAACGCACAAACTAGATAGTTTATTTAGTATATATTATATAACAAATTCGTTATATAATATGTTGGTTAGCATTTTAGGTTTATTTTTTACATTTTATTATATTTTGTTTACACTAATACTAATAGGCATTTCAGTTCCATTAAAATTGTTATATCTATAATTTTCAATTTTGTTTTAAAAAATCTACAAAGAAAAATAAATAAACCTAATATTTTTTGAAAAATCAAATGTTAGTAAAAAATTCAAACCAGTTTCACAACATCGTAATAACAAGTTAAAAATAAACTGAATTTGATATGTATTCTCTCAATATAATTTAAATAAATAGATTTGCTTGAAGGCGGTTCCAAGACAAAAGAAGGTACGCCCCTGTCTCATAACACCAACCTTGTGAATTGTGATATACAGTAGCCCATTGGTACCGATTGGAAGCATATTAGTATTTTTAAAGTATTAATTTGTTGCGATTATGAAATTGTATCTGCTGCCTAAATCAGGTATTCAAATTAATGAACTCTAATTGACCATAAAAAAGATTTGTTCAAACAATTGAATTATTATTTTTTTATTTGAAACGTGATAAGCACGACTATCACTTCGCTCACGAGAAAATAGTCCCCCAGTCGCGCCGGCTCCACTACTAGAAACTAAAAGGAGCACCGAAACGATGCTTCCTCTTGAAAACTACTTCAACTATTGTGTCCATTATATTTATGCTCCGTTATAAAAATGTATTGAAAATCGCTTGGAACATTTGAAAAGAACTATAAATTGCGTCTACGAACATTCCATTGTGAATTAAATAATAAAATGAACACGGTTCGTTATGAATCCCGTACATAAAAATAATTCGAACAAAAACTCGAACAACACGAAATATGTCGGTATTTAAAAATTATTTCAGTGAACATCTGAGGAGGCGTAAAGTACTTTTCGTGAAACATAATATGTATACGTGAAATATATATAACATTAAAGTATTTTGGAAAACGTTTGCCTTTTGTTAAATGCAGTTAAATCATTCATTTGTAACTGGTCTCAGCCTTTTATATATTTGTGAAGGATGGATTGTTTAATTTTATTATAATTAAGGTTTCAAAATTAGAATTACTCTTTAGTAGCACTTTAAATTACAAATATTTATTTTATTGCTGATATCTATTTCTTCTGTATTCTGTACTATGTATGTATAGAGATTTAAGATTTATATGTTTTCACCTAATGAACTCTAAAACGAATGATTCGATCCCTAAGTAACATAGGCTGGATTTATTTTTTATTTTCCAGAAAAAGCAAAAAGCAAAAAATCGTGCAAAGCCGGGAAGAGTCGATAGTTTTAAATAAACATAGAACGGTGAATGTAAACTTATAGCAGAGAATAAGTGTTCTCATTGAGATGAATCTAAATTATTTTTTTTTAATAGAAACAAATCGCTATTATTTTGCTAGACCGTACCATAATTGGTTATATATCATTTTTATATAGCTTTGGTAATTTCGAAGTAAAGCGTGAGGTCACATTTCAGTCTTAGCAAGACCGTTGGTCACCCTCTAATGACCTAACCAACAGACCCAATAATGATTTATTCGTTAGTGGAGAAATTGTGGGGTGTTATTAATGAACTGAAAGCGGAAAGTCACACCAGTATACTTTAGACCAGTAGACCAGTAGACCACCACTTTACAAAAGAAATACTAAGGAAAGGTAACATATAATTATATCAGGTCGCACATTTCCCTACCATGGCTCCGGCCTCATTAGCCTGGAGTGACCATCTGGGTTGGTCACATGGGTGAAGCCAATTAACCGAATGGGCTACTCTTTAAACTCTTCTTATAAGAAGAGCGACTAAAGAGCAGGAGGGCGAGGCGCTTTTGTGAACGGTGCACGGAGCGAGGATGGCAACCTCATTGCATTACACTGGCCCAAAGTTGGTGGGGTTGTTCTGTGGTACGGGGCGAACCTTCTGCGGATGCGGTGTCAGTTCGAAGGATATAAATTATATGTGTATATTTCGATCTAAAAATGAAAAGTTATGTGAGAATATGAAAGAAGAATACTATGTAATTATTCCTATCTAAGATGCAGATCTGACTTCAAAGGCAAATAATACTTATACTAATCGCAAAACTACTACCGTCTCAGCAACGTAACACTGAATCATAGACCTTTAAAGTCAGTAATTTCTGCAGCTGCGATATGCATTATGGTGATCTACAACGTTTTAGAAAATGTAATTCCTGAGATGGTACTATGAAACGGAATTGGGCCGGCACGACCAGGGAGGTACGTCTCGCTCATATAATACCGCCGTATAATGACATCTTCAGTGTCGCGTTTCGTGGCACACTGCGGGGGGCTGAAGGAGAGCAACGCATCGACATAGTAATTATGTGGTTAATTATGTCGTTGGCAGTCGTAAAAAGGATAAGACTGTTATGTGACTGTGTATATATATATATATATAGCATTTACAGGCAAACTTAAGACTGTAATACGAACCTAAGGTAAAATCAAATTTCGATTAAAATCATTAAAACCGCGTCCGAACGATGTTCATAATGTAAGCAAATATTTCTCGTTTATATGCCAAGAAATGCGAGTTAGGAGACTAAAGTTTAGTGTAAATGTTATTCAGACAAGAGTTTCAGTAAGATCACTTCAGTTAGATGACGACTTCTTGGAAGACATATCAGATAAGACGCCGCAGGCTACAAACCGCTGTGACTTGCGCCACGCTCCACTGGCACCTGCTGCTAACTTTCGCCACCCGAACGCGTTAATTGGTTCTGATTTCAATTGTTTGTGTGAAATCGGGCGCCAATTAAAATTTGTCCAAACCAAAATTTGCCTGACAACTTTTTATACAGATTTATCGATCCAATTAACAGTGTGACTTAAGTCTTTTCTTTTTATTCATTTTTATTGAAGTAATGAACAATTTCTTGGTTGTTAGAATTGATAGAAATTTTACTGAATATTTATTTTAGGAGGATTATTTAGAGGTGGAACGTTGGATAGGACACGATCTCCGTGCAGTGGCTAGTCTGATTTGAATGCAGGCAAGACATATGTATGGGATAAAACGGGATTTATTTTAATTTCTTTTATATTTAGCTGTATGACATAAGTTTGATGAAGATGATGTATTCTTGAATTAAAATATTAGGTGCGCTATATATGACTGACTCTAAAAGATTAAATTAATGAAACTGTCGGCCATTTGTCAACTGTCGTTTATTTTCATATATATGTTTCATAAATAAAACAGAGCTCCCTCGCATGAGTGTACTCGTATAAATACACAAATTCTCCTCTAATCAGATTTCGACATCATCTCAATTTATAGTTAGCTTTTTACTATATCAGATAAAATGTACGAACTGGGCTTTACTGCGCTGGTGGTATATGTTAATAACGACCAAACACTGGCGCAAAGTCTGCAAAAATGGGGCATTCCGGATAAATCACTAAACATTTCAGCTTTAGACAGAGAAAGAGTTGGCTTCACTACGATAGGCAGAGAAATTTTATGCCCCATTTGTGAAAATATTCTTTATTTATTTAGTTTCACTAGTGTTAAGACATTTTACGTCGCGGAAAAATGTCGTCAGACTCCCCGTTACTAATTCTGCCACAGACCGACAGGTGTCTTTATAACCCGGATTTTTAGTCCATGTGAGTTTGACACCCGCGGCACCTCATGCCTATGATTATATTATGGATTTTTCCAGACAAAAAAAAATTGGCCGAGACTATTGATGAGAATAAAAACATCGTACAATTATTTTTCTTTAGTTATCATTATAACATGCCCAACGATTGGGAGATTTTGATAGCTAACTACTTTTGATACAACTGAATATCATGCAAATGCCTTATCTTCACAGCACGCCTTATGAGCTATCTGGACTCTCATAAGCTAGAATCTCGACGGCATATCCATCAGTTCACGAGTATGTTAAGTATGACAGTATAGCCCCGCTGGGTGGCATGGTTTGGTTCTGCTGTAATGCTCAGCATACATGATGCTCCTTTTATTAATTATCTTCTGTGAATCAACGCAATCTAACAGTGAAGAGCTACGAAGATAAACACAACCTGAAATAAATAAATCTGAAAGTTAAATATATATTTATAGTGACTGGTGTGGAGAAGGGTCCATTTTTCAAATTTACGTCGAGCGGGCGAAACGGTCGCCATTGTCCTCTGTCGCTCTCAATACAAATACAATAACTCAGAGTTGTTCAGTAAGCCTCTTAGCGCATTGACTGCGATTAGTATACGCGGCGTACACTAAATATTTTCTTTAAATACGCTTTTATTAGATAGAGCAGTAAAAATATAACTAAGTAGCTATGAAATAAAACGAATCAATAAACCTGAATCACACGCTCTACTATTTGTTGTATTATCATGAAACTTATCAACTTTGGTAACTTACATGAAAAGTGACAGTATAGTACCGATGAGCTGGTCTGATGATGGAATTGCAGGGTAAAAGTAACGCAAAATATATTTATAATCTTTTTAATAATTATAGTATTGCACAAGATAACAAACGAATCTTTGCACAATTTATTAATTTATTTTATTATTATAATTGCATTATGTAGATGTGTTTCTCTCATTTCCCCGTCATTGTTCATTTAGTTTGCGAGACCGCCCTACTCCTCTCGACACAACGATGGAGCCGGAACCACTGCGGGGACCAAGTGAATTCGACACAACGACGACGAATTACAACGACGTGCTATAAAACTGTTTAGTGTACGCTCCTCTTAGGATCCTGTATGAGCCGCTGTGGACAGGTTATAAAGATAGCGGCGAAGCTCTGCGTCTGCTCGAGCTGGAGATACATACAACATAACAGCTGCCGTCCGCGACACATTGACTGAGTGAGCACTTATGTAACACATTTGAACCGTGTGGAGTATTATTGCCCAACTTAATATATACCTCTCGCTCACTTTTTACCACCGCCAAGTGACAGCTGACGCTATGCTCTCGCATTTTCTGTAATTTATATCAGTACGAAAAAAATCAAAATGTGGTTGGCGAACTTATCAGTAAATTAAATACCGCTATGACTTTGCCCTTGTTAGACAGAACGTTTCTTTTTCTTTTTCTTCCGTCATGATGTAAAACTTCCATGATGTGACACGCGAATGATGAAGGGTTTCGTATATGCAGAAAGTGTTGTAGAAGATAAACGTAAGTTGTGGTCACTCGACTTGTAGCGCTCTCTTGGAGGCCGACATCCGTTCCGCAGTGTCTACGCTATGCCACTTGTTAAGAATAAATTTGTAATATCAACAGCAATCAGAATAAGAAGAGTCACATAACTCTGTATAAAAATATGTGTCACAAGCACCAAATTGGGCTGGCACGACCGACCACGTCGGAAGTGATATCTATGATATTAAATATTAACAGGGAGGAGGAAAGGGGAACAAGGCTTCTGCAGGACAACAAATATGCAGATCTCTATGGGTGTCGCTAGTCGTCCAAAAGCTCCGATTTCTTATTTTCACCCTATACTATAAAAAAATACATAATATATAATACATAACATATAGTTGATTGAAAGTATTGTCACTTTTTGTTGGAAATTCATATTAACTTTTTCCACAAATAATACGTAAACGTAAAGTAAAAATAAATTATTTCTGGAAAAAGTAAATAAATTTATTTATTTATTAAATTGATACCAATACCTTCTGTATCTTACTAATGTCTTAATGGTCTATTATCGTTTCTGGAGAAAATAAAACTTTAACATAAACGATAACATCACGCAGGGAAGCAGAACATGACTACATAATGAAATATTCAAAAGCAAACAGACTTGGATCCCGGAAATTGCGTCAAGCGTCTTCCCCCCCACTACGTGGCATCTCTCAGATTCAGCACATACGTAGAACCCGCGGAATGTACAGATGAGTTAAAAATATGAATCAACTTCAGCATAGTATTACTTTAACTTAAATTATGTAAGAGATAACAGAGATGCATTGCAGCTGAATTAGGCTGGTAGTTGGAGAGGTAGCCCTTTCTCACATAGCACCGGTATATATATCAAACAAAGGTGTGGCTGGTGAGTTTGACCCCTTACGGTAGGACCAAACGTAATACGTCGTAGCTGGCGACTCCTTAATGTGAGTGCGATAAGTAATAATAATATATATAATAATAATAAAGGCATGGCACATTCCTGCGCCTGCGTGTCACTAGGTACATCCTAGCGAAATGCTGGTGAAACTTGTCTGTGCATCTTGCGAAGCGGTGGTGAAAGATGTCTGTACGTCTTAATGCAACGTTGGTAGACGATGTCCAACTTGATGTTACATTGGTGGCTTAATAGAAACAGCCTTAAATGACTGTTTACTGTAAAACTGATTTACTTGATATAACCAAAGTACAATAGTCATTGTTAATAGCCCGCTAGCTAAGAGCTTTCATTGCTGCAACTGAACTGATCTTACATATACAAAAGACTATTCAACACATTATCATCGTAAACAGAAATGATTACACAGCGATGATGCAGGTCTGTGTGATGCCATCATACATCGTGTTACAATGAGGAACATCCTAAATTATTGGTTCCATACATATATATATTTTTTTTTGTTTGTCAATTTTACATATGTTTGAAAAAATGTAATGTGTCGTATTTTACTTAGAACAACTGGTTGCTATTATAATTTCGTGAACTTATTTCAGTAAATAATATTTCAGTGAAGATTAAGAGATATTGGAAATGCCACGTTGTAGACTACTTGAGCTGGCACGATACAGGAGATACTTCTTGCTCATATAATACTGCCTATGACGTCTATGCAACAGCATAGCTATCATAACAAAAACTCAGCAGAGTTTTGACTGTTAGTGCGTATCGTGTGGAGTGGAGGAGTGAAAGAGAGATATTGACCAGGAAGGGAACATTATATATAACTTACCTAAAGTTACAAGCTGATGGCGCTAAGCTTGATTTCGTTTAAATTTAAATTGATACATTTCATATTGGGCCTAAGTATCGTACCATGTAGGAAATTGAGACGTCTTGTCTGGACTTTTAACGATCAAACGTGACAGGACGTCTGTAAAATGGAAAATTAATTTTATTGACATTTTAAATTAACCCTCACAAGACCATTGCGTGGAATGTAGGAATAAGAAATTCAGGCGCTATACCGCAATACGTAATGTAACAGGAATGTCCATACGTTTCATGGCAACGATTTTATCCCGTGACATTGGTAGAAGTTTCTAATGGAAGAGAGGAAGCCATAGTCACGAAGGCGCAATTAGATGGCATCGTCTGGTTGCGGAACCCTTTGTCGGTAATTTTACGTAGTTAGCGCGAATCTATCCGGACACTGACCTGTAAAATAACTTAATTAATTAACTAACTGTAGTCCTGCAGTTTGGCGTAATGTCTATAATCGCTCCCCCTATCCTCCACCGTAAGAGTAAGGCACAATGATTATAAAGGCAAAATAAATGTAGTCTGGATGATTGCAAATTCTTCAGAGAAAAAGTATTGATAAACTCTACGAACTTTAACAGAATCCGGTGAAAAGTTATGGAAAGTTGGGAATTTATAAAAGACCCCAAAGATAATACATAATATTATTAGGTGGGTTTAGATATTCGACCCCAATAAGTGTATAAATAATATATAAAATTCCCGTTCCAAATCAAATTCCTCTGAAACGATTGTTATGGATTTTACTGTGTTTCTTCGATATGTCGAAAAACCACAAGTTAATTTCCAACTCGTTGCCACGATATGTCCACGGGATCAAACTTCACTCGGCTGAAACCGCTCTCCCACTATTCTTGACAGTATTTCTAGTAAGACTGTTTATATTTTAAAAATAGTTTGAAGCATACGCAAATATTACTCATTACAATAGGCTAGTTAGTTGCACTAGTTAGTAGTCGCTTCGCACAGTTGGGACAATATATGTCAATAAATAATGTTGCCCGACTTTAGAAGCCACCACTATCCAGTCTAGTTTTATTATTTGCAGTTATTTAATACTAAAAAGCAATCGGGTTATTGATATTTTATTTGAGCATTTCGCTGTCATTTAAAGTAATTTCGGTCCAACCAAATATTAGACCGGAATTGTGAATAATTTAATCTCTTAACAACACCATTATTATCATTACTATCATGAGAATCATACGTAATGACGCTTTCAGAGAGCTCTGTGATTAATAAAATTTCGACTCCGAGCCGTCCGTAATGACCGAACGAATTCACTTTTAACGTTGAGAGGAATTTATAGAGTACACTTTAAGTAGTGTTATTCGACGTTGGAAATTTCTTTTACTAAATAAGATTCTAATTAATGGAGTTCAAGAATTCGTTTTAGGATTCTCCACTGTAATAAATAATTAACGTATAAATGAAACTATCGACTAATAATAAATTAATGAGCATCGATTACGGTTAAATGCAGTTTGCGCTTTCATACATATCTACTTAGAGAAGTCTTCATTGAGCTGAATCGTTAGCATACAACGACCAACGGCAAAAAATGTCTGGCACAACAGCAATGAAACAATTGACAACAGTTCAGAAACGTTTTATTCGAGTGAAAAAACTAACACCGCCGGCAAATCCCCGCTGGAATTAGACAAAAACGGCTAAAAGCCGCATCAAATAGTGTGGATGGGAAGGAACGCAGCCTCTGGCACATCGAAGCAGTAACGTTTTAATTGCTTTGGTGTCGCTCCAAAAACGGGAACCGGTGACATCGACCTATACGCCTGGATGTACCTCGCTAATTGATACACATGCACGATATAGATATAATGATGTTAAAGATTTACTTGGTCAATGTCATTGAATATTTCCGAGACATCAATATCTATGTTAAAAAAAATTAAAAACGATTAAATTGCCTTTATAGATACAAATTAAAATTTAACATACTCAGTACCTACAGCTAGTGTACAGGCCTAAACGAAGGCCCTTTTCTTGCAAAGAGGTTGCATTTTTGATTGGACCTTATCATGCATGAAAAAATAGTAAACAATACGGACGAAGGCTTTTGATGTCTATCGGCGTCCATAAAATCCCACACATCACAAAAACCGCCAACAGTCACAAAAACCGAATGATACACGACAGCTCAGCAGTCGTTTCAGCCGTCACGTGCGAACGAAAGGGACCAACGCGATCAGACTGGTGCAACAGCGCTACTATCTGTTACAATCAAGCCGCTTCCACACATCGCTACCTCTTCGCTCCACATTTAGACGTGGCCGCTAAATAGCCAGTTAGCGGCGCACGAAGAACAACGCAACATGCGGCGGAGGCCTTATTTATGATCAGCCCGCCTAAATAAACACAACAGAATCTATTCACTACGATATTTGCTTTGGAACAGCGCGCTCGTTATAACGATCGCCTTGTAATGCCAAGACGGCTTATTGCTTCCTGAATGTATGTAGGGAGCTATTTTATCTAAGCATCTAACATCAGTAATGTTAGATGCTTAGATAAAATAGCTCCCTACATGTATCCGCATTCGGGTTACGTAACTACTGCGAATAATATTGTTGACAAAGGAGTGTTGAAAAATACTTTTGCTGCTGGGCATAAAAACGTTGACAGATTATCGTGCATTGCTAAGCCAAAACACCGCCACACCGCACTACCCGCAGTGACATGGAAAATATTTTTTCCTTCAGCACCACTAGCCAGTGGGGTCGTGGGTAACTCGTAGAGGGTCGAGTCTTACATCTTTTGTTCCGACATATTAATCTAATTCTAAAATTTAGTTTCAACTTGCGCACTCCAAATTTCACATAGAGAATACATTTTCAATATCCAAATTTTTACACCAAATAGTAACTGCCAATTTGCTATTATAGATTCGGTATTCGTAATTTAAATGAAACAAACAAGTGTTTATATGAACGAAAGCTACTAAGACTATTGCTAACTACATAATAAGAAACAGAATACACGTAACTAAATGTATACATAACGTAAAAGCAAGATGTGTCGCGGCAATAAGTTCCATTATTATCACTACGTATAACAGGCGTACGTATACGTTTTTTAGCTTGATGTTGATCTAAATTAATAATTACTCATCTTTTCAATGTGGCCTTCAAAGTAATCACGACCTTTACTTCCACCGGTGGAGTTCGCCCAATTCAAAGAAAATCAAGAGGAGCTATGTTTGTCAAGTACTCCTTACACAGACGGCACAGACAACTACTTCCCGCTTATTTAGAAGGCAAGGTTTATTATCTGTTGTAAACCACGTCACTTCATCGTGACACCTCAAGATCTAAACTTGTGTGCCCACTCAGCCACCGTTTGAATAATAATACTCTCACAACTTAACATATATCATAAATAATACTACATCCTATTTGTCAATACTCAACAACAAAAAGTTTTCCTTTTTATCTGCTCTATGAAACAAAAACAAAGCTATAGAGGATGCGGTTAAAAATGTAATACTGCTTTCCCTACTACAACGACAATGGAAAAAATAGAAGCATTAGTAGTTGAACTAAAAACAAACAACAAAAAAGTGTCGTAAACTTTTATTGAATCTCTGCGAGTTGGTCGACTACAGTTTATTTAATACGAACGAATTAGTGTTGAGGAAGTTTTATTTGTGAAATCTATTAAAATAAAAATTAAACCCCTAAAAATGTGTGTGATCAAAACTTCAAAACGAAATATGTTATTTTACCTGAACAAACCTTATGTTTGTGTGTGTGGTTAAATAAATCAATGGGGTGTTTTAGAGACTGAACGGCTAATATGTACTGTTAGGAATTAATTTGAAATTCAAAAATATGTCCTAAGAACTCCAATTCTCTTTAGCCGTCACGAGAATCCCGTTTACCTGTCTATAACAGCGGAACACACGCATGCTCCAGCCACTTATTCTCCTCTCGTGCTCTCTCCGTAAGGTTTATCTCTCTTACGTCGTAAAATTTATGTCGGTACATTTTATTTTTGTAACAATTGCAAAATCTGTGTAAATTCAACAAATTAATTGTTGATGTCTTAAGTTTACGCGAATGATACTCACTACAATAAACCTTTACAGCAACCATGGTCACCTATCTATACGTGACCATGGTTGCTGTAAAGCTTCTGAAACGTCGGTATAGTTAGATAATTAAATAAACCGAGATAAAGTCCGTAAGAGTAGTTTTATTGTAAAAGTGAATTGTCGATTGTTTTCTCTTTTGTCATTTTTGTAAAATTTTATAAAAATACATTTACCAGATTAAGGTAATAATAGTCGGGGAGCCGAAGAGGGGATTTTTGTAGTTAATCGAGTGCGTCAGAAAATCTGGTTTCTCTGCGTTTTACTCTAAAATACACTAATATAATTGGACTGTCGGTTCCTGCCCTCAATAGATAATTGAATTTCCTCTAGTAATTCGTATTTCAAGAAGTAGTTCTAAACATTGATTTGTCGTCGGCGGCAATGCCCAACATTATTAGCTCCAATAAAAAGTGAAATAATCTTCATTAATAAAAAGTATAACACTTTTACTACATCACACTCTTTCTCTTTGACTCTCCCACCACTCCAAAGTTAGAATAGAGCGCGCAATAACAAAAAGTTGGCAGTATATAAATAAATGATTCAGGGCTCAACCGGACTGGAGCGCAGGCAACTCCAAACATTTATTTCTTTGAAAGTTGAAGACAAAGCAATTTATAAATATCGGAGTCGCGACGGTTATTTCAATTTTTTATGTGTTTCAGTTAAATCGGAAATACCAAAGTATCATAAACATCACGTTGTATTTGTTCTCTGCCAATTGACCACAAAGGCAAGCTTTTATCATAGAATGCTAATACAGCTTAACTCCTAACCAACCGCATGTACCTCTGTTCGGTAAATGTACGTAAATTTGTTAAATATACTCTGTTAAATATTTATTATTATATCTATATCTATTATCTATAAGACTATGAAACAGTCAAATCAAATGTTATTCAAATGATCCGTTTTACTTAAACAGAGTAAGAAGTCATTTTTTTCTTCACGCGGGAAAAATCGCTGACTGACGGTGAGTCCAGATCTGTATGAGGTTCGTGGCATATTATAGTACCGGATACCCACAAAAACCACCGCTAGTGCCAACAGTGACATATTTGGTGAAGTGTCACGGAAATCCAAATCATAAGGACACCTCGATGGCTAGTCAATCACCTAAGGGATCGACGCCTCCACAGACTCTCACAGAAAGGTTACCCCGCACCACAGGATCACCCCACAAATTTTGGAACAGTGCAAGGTTTCCATCCTCGCCCCCCCTTGCCCCGTACTCTAAATCGCCTCCATAGAAAAAGCTATGGTTAAAATGTGTATATGTAGAGCACACACTACGGTACAGAATTTGTCGTAGCAAACACATTACACCTACGCGGCGTCTACAAAAAGCGTAGCCGTTTATAGAATCAAAATAAAGTAGAGCATTTATCATTTACAAGGTTTTGTGTCTCAAAAAACAGTAAAATGAAGATCTTTTATCCGTCTATGAGACCGCCTTATAAATGTAAAACAAATAATTTGAAACGATTTAAACGTTGCCGTTTTAAACTCCGAATAAACAGTTTTAAACGATTGAAAACTCGTCTACGCAAAAGAGTTAGAAAAAAATTTACTCATCTCTTCTGATATCTTGTTTCGTTTTATTTAGCTAAAGAAAATCAGTGGATAATATCCACCGGTTAGTAACGTTCTACCTTAATTTTTGGCTAAACGATAAATTGGAGTAAAATAAATTATAGGTATTGTTATATTATAAGGGACGTGCAGTCCGAGCGTTTGGATAAGCCCAAAAACGCCTATATAATTAAAATACCGATGTGTTGCCCTTTCATTAATCCATCCATTCAATGGGCCACCGGTTACTCGCAAACCACACGAAACGCGATAAGGAATCTGTCACTTTGTGGCGGTATATTGTGGGTGAGGGATACCTCCTGACCGTATACATACTGTCGCCTACAGTACCCTATTAAGTACATCAACATCTACATCATACAACATTTCATTCTTGAAATGGTAAAATTAAGAAAATGAACATAGATATCTTAATGTATTTCTTATATCTATGTGAATGTAGTTATAATAAATAAAAACATCAGCAACGATTTTAATAACAAGTCTAAACGGTTTTCTGTTGTTTTTTCTTTACTTTAACGAATTAGTTTGATTGACCTTAAGCCGACCCTACATCTCATCATAGTCAGATTCGTGTATATCAAGACCCTTCTTCTCAAAAACATACTGAAATTTATCTCGAATACAAATCTCTTGAAGCATCCACATAATTAAACGACTGTGTAAACACAATGAATAGACATCGTCGTTTATGCGCATCTTATTATGATTAAATGGGAATTAAAACCTATAGGCTGCTTCTCGTTGCTCTGTAGTCATGTCATTTGTTAGAAAATAAAAACATACAGTATAAATAGAGTAATACGTCTGAATATGGATAACCTGTTCTTACCTGCTTGATATGACACTCGCAATTTTATCTTCATATACATTTTTAAATATCGTAGTAATTCTCAATACAAATTTGAATCAAGAAACAACTATATATCCAAATTCAGTAGATGGTCTAAGTATCATGGTAGTAGCGGGTGATCAGTTGTCTTGTCGTTCAACAATAGAGAACTGGACAGGGCCAGCAGTGAACAAGAGGGCACAGATTTTTTTATATATCCTTAATTAAGCATTTATAACGCTTCCCGCGGTAAGCAATAACAGCAACCAAAACTAAAGAGTAGACGAAGCTACGCGCACAATTTACACGAAATATTAAACCGAGTAGAACTTATCAGATGACAGTGTAAACAGTTGTTAAGAACGTCTTAGTCTCGGGCTCGTGTTCCGTGTTATTATCCAATAAAAACGTTTTGGGGGAGCTCGAGTCGTCGACACGATCATTTGTATGGGATGGCTGAATATTACGTAGTCAATTGACTCATTGGTAGAACCGCCGACTGCTTACTCAGGTCCTCTTGTAGATCAAGAGGCTAGAAAGTGGTTTTGACACAAGTGCTCAAATAAAAGTTGAAGGAAAAGACCAATTTATAGCGTTTTGTATCCAAATTGCCTGGATTTGTTCCAAACAAATTTTCATTTGAAGTTTTTATTATATTCTATAATCCCTGTTATTTACAATTTTCCCTCAGTAGTTCAAAACAGTGTAGAATTACCACTCTAGAAGCAAATATCTCGCGAAGTATGAACATAATAAAAAAATCTTTCTTGTAATCTTCATATCATTCAATAATTACCTATCCAATAACACCTTACGCGTTCATGATGAATAAAATCGACCCATTATTAATTGGTTGGTTTATATTAATTGGTTTTATGTTTTTGTAATGATATAAAAGTATTATAATACCCATCAGTATGATTAATCGAAATAAAAAATTTAGTCATCAAATAACATATTTTAATGACAAATAGCAAAGGATGTATATTTTTTATTTGATAGAAAAAGTTTTTTTTTTGTTTTTTTTCGGTAAAATTCGGTTATCCTCCAGTTGTTCTGAGTTCGTAACCCAACGACATCAATACACAATGTCTGTTCACCGATCCCGTTACGTATTTTAGATGCCCAATAACACTAAAATCGCAATTTTATTGTAACGCATCAAAATAATAATGACGGAATCTGTGGTAGTGAAAACATCGTAAACCCCTTTCTAAATTGTGTTATTTTACATGTTATTGTATTGCTAAGGCAGGTTTTAAATCTTTTTCATTTAAATCCAGGTAGGTAAGGTCATAAAATCCAGGCAGTCGTGAGGACCACCGATAGAAGTTAAAACTTAAAATGTTATACGTAGTTTGGTAGCTCCAACTGTGCTCCTACCTGTGCTGTTTATAACTTACTTGCTGACGGGAATTCATAACATTTTTTTCCATCTAACGTCACTAAAGAAATTTTCACTTCAAAATGATTTCGTAGCCTTATAATATAATTAGCACCATCAAAGTGTAAGCAGTGGAAACTCATTTGCAATGTAGTAATAGCACCTCTTACTGCTTTGTATACTCGTATGTGTTATCGAAAGCATATTAACTACTTAGTTGGTATGGGCCCATATCATGAGGCTTTGAATGGGACTCTTGGATCTAATTAAAAGTTGGAAGTTGGGAATTTTACTATGTAAATGTAGAAGCGTAGTATGCCTAGAAGCACATTACTTCGTCCTTACTGCATCTGATTCATCGCATTATTCGTCGTAATGAATTGCCATGCCATCGATATAAGAGAATACGGATAAAAAGAGCCATAGAAACTTTAGATAATGAACTTGCCTGCGCACAATTTTTGTGCACTGAAATATATTATAGCCATCAATTAGGTATACTTAATTGATGGCTGTGCTGTTGCGTTTCATGCAGATTGTGAGTAGGCGGTGGTGTACTGGAGGATTAGGATAAGGGAAGGCTACGCACCGGCATATGCTCATGGGCTCCGCCAGCTACCAAATGATTGCACCAATTGCTTGTTTGGCTCCATAGATATAATCACTAAGTTTTTCAGGAATATGATATTCATTATCCCTTCATGGTTAATATTATATTATTATTTATATTTCATATGAGTCATATTTTTATACAATACAGCGAGTAATATTCTCTTCACACAAGGTATGTATAGTAATTGAGTTGACAGTAAAAGTTATGAAGAGTTCGGCGTCGAGCCGGCGCCGCGGATATCAGGCCCCAACATTTTCTTTGGTCTCCCGCTCGTTGCGCCGGATACCGTAGCGATAGCAGATAAATTTTCCACTTTCATCATTTAATCAATCATTATTTTTTTGAGTTCACTCCTTAAGAAACACTTTAAATCTCGGGGTATGAGAAAATATGAATACAAAAATCGTGTGAAGTACCCCTTTGTATCTTTTTATCTTGTTTACGTCTCTTTGACTTCAGAGTCATGTACGTATATAATTTTAAAAAAAAAGTAAATTTCAGTCGTGTGTCGGACTAACATTTATAGATTTTTTAATCATTCTCAGCCTCCTTAGTCTGGTATCAAGCAAGTTTTGTCTCGATTAGTTTTAAATATCCGGTCAGATAAAAAAAATGTGGGTGATTTCACAATTTAATTTTATGCTTCTGATTTTCCTCGTCTGAATTGTAACAACATCAGAAAATGTCAATCAGTAAATAAAGAGTTCAATGGCACGCTTCAGTGTTTGTTAAAAATATGTATCTCCTTCTAACCAGTAAAATGTTGCGTCGAATAAACATTCCTATGAACTTCATTACATGTTTAACATATTTATTCTAAACTAGCCCAAAGGTCGAAATTTGATTCCAAATCTATTCTACAAATATCTCATTTGGCTGTGTAACGTAAAGCCATTTATCTAAAAAATGGTTAAGAGGCAATGTATTGTATTTGACAGTAAACGACATTTTTTCATTATAATGTGTGTTTCACGCAAGTTTATGCATGTAAATATGTATAAAATGATATGCACACTACGTTCGTAGTGTGTATATTATTTTCTTAAAATAAAAGAATAAAATATAATGTATATTATATTAATGTTAGATAGACACTTAATTCTATCTAACATTATCTAACATATATCTTTTCTATCTAACATATATCTTTTTTATTTTAGATTGTATCTAGATATAATCGTACATTTCACAAAATTCCAAACATTTACGCAATTATTATGGCAAAAATTAAAAGAGAAGTAGTTTTTCTTTACGTGTTATGATATAGAGTCATCAATATACATGTTATTGACTGGCGATGGTCTTTAGAGACTATACAAGCTCGTGAAATGTAAACGTTTACATTTAAAGTGTAAGTAACTAAAACTTTATTTTTGCAGACCGTATAGGGAACTCATTCTAAAGATCTTCCGATGAACTCACAAAAACTTATTCAAAGGGAGCCAGAGTCATTTATTTTTATTCGCCACTATTGTTTACTTATTTCTCATTTGGCCATGTACTTAACGATTTATTCCGTGCTATGTAAAGTGTAAATAGTTATTTGATACAAGTCGATATCTGTTACTTTCTCGGTGTTTTTTATTTGATGAGTGTATTGAGTTTTCGAAAACAAATTAATATTGTTTTAACTAGATAATTAGCTGGACACCGTGTTGTCATTCGCACAAAGTTATATTCCGTGGAAATACCGAGATTAAAAAATATATATTCACCGCTACTAAATATACACAAATCGCTTCATTTGTGTTCCATGTAGCTGAATGCAAAAATAATGAACGGACAAAATTCTTACTCGTATTTCGGAATCGTAGAACTTTTTAAATAATAAAATAGTTGTGTATTCTCAGACAATCGTTCAAATATAAAAATCAGACTTCAAAAGTAAAGAAATTTCATGCAAACTTTTTATCACTATTTAGGTACCAAATTTTGAAAATATTTTTTAATGACTGCTAAAAAATGTTAGATAAAACCCCCGACTGAAACTACTACAATTTGTTTTTTTTTTATTTCTAGTCTTTTTAGGTCGAAACAATAATTTCACGATTTTCTCATTTTATTATATGTACCTATACGTACAGTAGGAAATATTGGACCTCAATGCAATGAAAACGCGTGAAATCAAAGAATATTTTGTAAATAGGGGCTGTGTTTTGAAGGGTTAACATCGGACGTATAGCTCCGTATTTGACCATAATAATATTTTTATTTTGTTTTGTTTTGAACGTTTCGTTTCGTTTTGATTCATTTCATTTCATTTTATTTTATTTTATTTGTAAAGTAATGCTACTGTTAACAAAATGTTGTTATACTCACAAGATTGAGCAAATATACACGGTTGCATTATTGTCGCACATAGGTACAAAATGTTTATTTTTATAGGGAAACACTGTTAATAGAAAATTAAGACTACTAAATTAGACTATGTTGACCCATTCCTTCGTGAAAAAATGCTGGCTAGGAGAGGAGTAGAAAAGATCTAGTGGGGAATCGTCAACCAGTCGACTAAACATATTTGCTGATCGAATGAAGAAAGAGTCGTCTGTAATTGGAGGTGTGAGATGCTGCGGTTAGCGTTGTGTGATGTCTTGGGTGTGTGTATTTGTAAGGGATGCGTATATTTATTTTTGAATGTTGGTGTTCTCCTCACCTATCAATTTTGGAGTATGAAATTCTGACTAATAGAATAACATCCGCCAGATTACGCCTCTGTTCAAGTGTTAGGAAACCCTCTGAGTGATGACCTCAACAACAACGTACAGTTAAACACGTTGATTGATTTATACACTTTGGCAAACACTGACTTTTTCGGAAAGGATCATGTACAACCGTCTAGATGCGTGCAATTCTTTAAACGACTAAAGTAAAAGTGCATAAAATCAATTTTCAAACATTGTATCTATTAAATAAGTGTACAATTAACAATTCTATTAATAAAATCTAGTGAATTAAGCGCTATTTACAAAAGTTACGTTAATTAGAACCAGCGGTGCGCAAAGAAAAGCAGGAGTTTAGGCAGGAACTGGCGCATCTAAATACAAGTATGTGTGAATTTAATAAACGCGTCGACTCCGTTGAGCAGCGAGTGGACGCCGTAAAGGCGCATCGGCTTGCACGCATGTACCCACGAAGCAGACCCGCCGTGAGTAATGTCACAGCGCAATTAAAGCAGGACTTTAGTGACCGGGAACAAGAAAATATGTTGAACGACGTACAGATCACTGACATGCCCGAAAACATTGGTGACAATGTCGTCCAATTAGAGGATATCATAGCAAAGAAAATCGTTGGGGACTATGTCAGTGTAGAGCGGAGGGGCGTGACCCGTGCGTCAGCTGGCGGTGACGGAACCCATCGGTCTTGGGCCATCATTATACAAGTGTCTCAGTGGTCCATACGTGACGCTATGCTGCCTGGAGGCAGCTCGTGTGCGGAGGAGGAGGATATCGATATCACTGGTGTACTGGATGGTACCCCATCACGCCTGTACGTTAATAGGTACCTGTCAAGAACCAACGCGTGAAGGGATTCCGTCTGGGGTCGCGGCACCTCTGGAAACGCGGGAGCCGCGTATTCGCAAGGCGTGAACCGGGTATCCCGGTGCATCGCGTAAAAACGGAACCCGATATTAACCGAATTTTTGGCATACAGTCTGTTTAACTTATATAGTATAATGTAGGCATAATCGTTGAATTGAGCCTGTAACAGTTTTCTGTATTTTTTTTATATTCCAGTATTATAATTTTGAGTATTACCAAAAATCAATTCACTTTCCTGCTTTACCAACACTCAACTACAAAAGTATGTCATTTTTACACTTCAATATCTTTATATACTTAGTGTGTGTAATATTAAAAAACTAAAATCGATATTTGGCGAATTCTAATCGTCATATAACGTCGTTATATATCATTTTAATCGTTATAAATACTAACGTCTAATCGAATAAAAAATCATTAAAGAAATCTAAAAAAAATATACAGCCATTTCTTGACCTGCATTGGATCAGCGGAGGCAAGCTCTGCTTTAATAGTCAACTAGCGAGAAGTCTGAGCCATTAGGTCATCACCGACGCATAGGCCCATATATGGAAGATGCGCCGATGTCATGTTAAGTCTTTAATTCGCAAATACAAAAAGTTCCTCGTGAAAATATCACAAGCTAACGCTCATATTGCAAACAATTGTAGAAAATAGTAGCACCAATTATGTGTGAAAATTGTATTTTTACGAACGCAACAAACACTTCGGTCCCGCACCTTTCGTTATTAGCCACTAATGAAACGCAATTTATCATTCTGGCCGCCAAATAAAACCTCGGAATAAAACATATAATTAAATCACAGGATCTAGCGGGAAATGTGTTTACTTATAAATTTAGATGACATTTAAATCCTATATGTACCTGCTACATAGTGAGCATAAATTACATTCTATGAATTTCACCACCGCAACACCGCCCACAGTTGACAAAACTAATTCAATTTATTTTGAATGGCCTACGGAGGACGTGACCTCTTATAATATTAGATCTAACCAAACAAACTTAAATACTAATGTCTTACAATCAGAATAAATTTTCTATGTAACTTGATGATTTTGATGATATTTAGTGTGGCTGAACGAACAGACAGAGTACCTGAACACAAGTGACCACCGACACTGTCGAAACGTCTTTGACACTAGTGATATTGGTGTTGCCATCGCTCACTCGCGCACCTCATGCTCGTCCAGTCATCACTCACATGACCTCAGCAAAAGCGCCTGCGCTTTGTTACTTTATCTATTTTATATGTACATACACGATCTATTTTAAACCTACGTTTCAATAATCACTTTTGTTACGTACTTAGTCATATTTTTTTGTAATTTCTTTTTGTAGATATCTTTCTGACACAAAGTATGTTTTTCTAAGCATAAAAAAATAATAGTAGACATTACTAATGAGAGTGAACTAAAAAATATTAGATTTCCTTATCGCGACCGCTTAACACTTGCAATGTAAATTTCCGCTATAACTTTAATTAGAGGTCTTGACAAAAGAAACGAAAGAATACTTTAAAAAAAATATCCTGCCTACTGTTTTAAAATTGTCGAATAAAACCAAGCCTACCTTTTTGTATAATTTGTGGTCTAGGTGTTACGTCTTATAGTGAAACACAAAAAAATGTCTTCAATGTTTTAAATTTGTCATCAAATTATTATCTTCTCACTAAATATAGTTATGAATGGCGATGCAATCACATTTCGTATGGTTCGTAAGAATCCCATCTGGATAATGATCTGTTTAGGTCAAGAGGATTAGAAGTTTCACTTAAATGTGCGGTTCATAAACGCTAATCGTCATGGAGTGACATTCCTGCATTAGAGTATTGAATGTCCGGTGGACTTACGACCTGGTTAAGGCGGCGGGAAGCCGCTGGATCTATGTGGCTCGTGGCTGTTACCTACGGGGGAGACCTATAGCCAACGGTGGACGTCATCTGGCTGATGATACTTGTTTTCCGTCCTTTGCGACAAAGTGATCTAATAATTGTGGAAGGGGGTCGACGATAAAATTCCCTGGCGAATTGTTACACCCACGGCATACTCGGTTATTAATAAAAATTCAAGTCAAGTTCGATTTAGTGCTCGGCCCGTACGGTACCTGTGTTATAGACGTTATTTACGTTTGTCACGTGACGCGACATATATTACCGCCGCGCAGAAATAAACATTAACACGTTTATTCATGAAACGTGGCTCATAACGTGACTTCCGCTGCCGCAAATTTTACTGCTTCTATAATGATATTTATCTTATACCAGTTGCCCCCACTACGTCCTGTCATTAGAATTTGCTGCTATGGTGACGTGTCATGTTCCATGGCCGACCTGTCCAATATGCTTAATATTCTGCAATATAGAGATGTTCCAACCATTTCTAATGATTTACATACAATATTCCGACATACAAACCTGGGCATGCGGCCATTCTGAAGATGAGCGCTTTTCATTTTTAACTATAGGCTATATCTATTTAGTACTCTTCACTTGTTTAGTGGTGTACAGTTCAACTTTACAACAAAGTGTACTTACTGCTTAGTGTTAAGTTATAATCCGATGGCAGGCATTTCCAGGCCTGAGATCATTACACAAGCATAAGCTCTGACTATGCGGATGTTAATAGGTCGCTTCAGAGAAATGTTAAGATTAAATTGGTATAAATTTTTAATAACAGTGAAACATACATGGACAAAAAGTTTGCTGATTTAATGATGTTAGTAAACGGCTTTAGCCATAGTTCCTTGTCATTTACTATCATATTGTTGGAGACAGACATATTACTAAGTCTATTCTTGCGTTGATTCTTGCTCTTTTAATATGTCCTCCTAGGGTTTTATCTGACTAAAGTTCTTTTTGTTTATTCTTTTTCTTAACAGGCAAAAGGGTATATGTATGTTCACAGGCGGTATTGGTTCAACATTAGTAGAGTAACTGACGCAATAAGGTATGGATACCATATAACAATCATGCATGCAAGCCAAGTCGTGTTTTAATGAATTTAAAACGACAACCATTCCAAAATAAATCACGTACAAACCTAATATTAATATAATACTTGCCTTCGTTTACACAATATAATATAAGTCGTGCCTAACGTGCAATATGTATATTTCATAACTACATATTAGATCTAATATCGGAATAACATAAAAATCAACAAAACCTGGGCGATAATTCATCCGCACTCGCGCCCAAGTTCCATCGTAACACAAGCGTGATGCAAATAGTCCATAAACTACATTTAGCGAAAGTATGGCCATGTCATTTATTATGTTCTGCAGTTAGAATTTTGGGGCCACAACACTTATCGACATTTTTATCGATATTCATAATTTTCGACGTTTTATAGTGTTGGATCTATCTTTGTCACACAGAACTCGGGACAAAACGACAGAAACAAATTAATATCATCACTCGATGGCACTAGGCTAATAACAGCTCAGGAAAATAAATTTTCCAATAAAATTGCAGTGCATGGCAGTTCCAGTATCGTTATATATTTGACTATTGCCTATTATCATCATGACATGAGCGCCACAAAGTAGCTGGTTCAAATTACATTTGTCCTCAAGAGCCCAAAATGCAGTACACTATTACGAGTATTAAAAAGATTGTCTATATAAGATATGAACAATCGTAAGGAAACCAGTTGAACCGGTTTTGGACTTTACCAATAAACTGAGATAGTTTATATGTTTGCTAACCAATTGTATTTCGGTAGAACTTAGAGCATTTGTTATTCAAATATTATAAGACTTACCGGAATAACATTTGAAAAACAACTATAAAAGTAATGAAAATGAGCGCATGTATGCAATTCACACTCTGTAGAATTGAAATGAAATTTTCCGAATTATTCCTTTTTCCAAATTACTGTCATATACTGTATATGTATTCAAAATAAATCTCCCTTTGAAGGCTTCTCAATATTGGCTATATTGAAATATGTGTATATTTGCTTATATGCTATGCATTGAGAAATCACTAATCTAGTTGTGATGAACTTTGGCAGGATGTTCAGGGGTCGCGGATGTACGGGAGGGTTTGTAGTCCAAAAAATCTATTTTTTGCAGCGTGCTATTGTGACGCATAACAGGTTGTGTTAGTATTTAAAGCTACATAAGTGATTTAAACACCGGTCATGGTGCAAGTTATAAACATAAAAATTATTCTTACACTTATCGATAGACATAGATATAACCACATCACTAACCGACATTAGCTGTAGTCACGAGTACAGCTGGCACTGGCGAGCCCGACCTGGGCCACAAACGGGGGAAACTTATTCAAACAATATGCGAACCCATTACCATTGACCTACTACGTACAGTTTTAACTGTTGGTTTCTATGTTTTTTGTTCTCACTTAAAATAAATGAAGTTTGATGAAACGATGAACCGAAAATTACGCTTAAAGCTTCGAGTTTTTTTTTTTTTTTTTTGGTAATTTGAATGAGTATTTTATTATTCTTTAGGGGACAAATGTCGGGAAATAATTCCGGACCAGTGCTTTATACCTCACTAATGTGACACATACTACGCAACTTCCAACTGTTACTTTGAATTTAAAAAAAATGCAGTGACATGACTATTGGATTTTGGTACTATGATTAGCGACTGTTACGTATTGCAGTATGGCATAGGTAAATATACATAGGTAACTTACATTGACATGGATTTTTTTTATTATCATTGTTATATGATGGCACGGGCATGACACATTATACATTGCACTGTGGCTGCGACGGACTAGCAAAGACAATGTGCACAGGGTAAGAATGTGCAACAATATCCTAGAAACCGAAGTAAAATCTCATGATGGGCGGATTAATGTGCGACCACTAGACCACACATAACCCATACTTTTTCGTTGAACTGGCACAAACTCGCAGCAATCGGGAGGAACTCTCATAAATAAAGATGTGTCGTAAAAAGTTGTCGTCATCCACTTTACAAGTTTCACAAGGCGTATGACTCGCCGACTGAGCAGCGGCCTGACGAATAGCCCGTTTTGTATATTTTCACGCATCAATGTAAAAATAAACATATTACCAAAGTTTTGATTCGACGACGAATGTGTTTGGCTGATTTTGTTTACGGATAAAGTTTGTACAAGTGTGGCGTCTTTGAGATTTATTCTGTATCGCATATACGAACCGCAAATATATTATGACGTCGTGATGTGCGTAAGTGTTAATGTAGTTCAAGTTGTTGAAGCTAATGGCTATTGGCTCTTAAATGTCTTATCCTTTGTAAGTACTTTACATTTGCTAAACACATATTTTGACCAACTGCATAATGAAACCGCGCGATGCTTTATTTACCTTAAAGCAACCCATTTATTAGGTCAACTGCGCTTGAAAAAAGGCACTTTTCAGAAACGCTCGGGATTGTAATAGCTGTAAACAGTTCTCTTTTAAATTTGGAGGCCTAATCGAACGTAATCTGTATGTTAATAAAAATGGCAGTCTAAATTATGACAAATGCAGATCAATCTAACATAAACAGGTCTAATGTAGAAGAGACAACTGCCGATGATGGTTATGGTTATACACGGACAATGATAAAGATAATTTCACAATTTTTTTCCTTTAGTATCTTTCATATAAAAATAAAAAATAATTCATTTTTTGCACGAATTTAATTTCGTTGATTCTGGAGCCTTCCAAATGAAAGTCCGAGGAGGCTCTATCACGTTTAATACTCACCTTTTCCGTCCTACTCTTAAATTCCAAATTTCATTTCACTCCCGATTTTATTGGAAAAGTTAACCAATGTCGAACACACGGACAGATACCACAGCGAATAACATTTTCCAAGAAGTAACGGCGCTAAACGTACAGTGGACAGAACAGTCGATTACGACACCACATGCATAAATAAACAGATACACAGACAGGGGTGCAAATGCGTTGTCCAACTATAAAAATGAAAATACATAAATCTTTCTTACACCGCGCGAGTAAAGTGAGGTCATTTTAAGTAAAATATAATACAAAAACATTACTCCACATATGTACATTTTTATATATCAAAGGGTTTTTCATATAAAAAAGGGGCCACTGAGGTTTGTAAGGTACAAACTGCATTAAACTATATATTATTGACGTTGAGACAAATATGCCTTCCGTTTGCTATAGCCGTGTGTCCCACAAAGGGGGCTTCACATTTCACTCTTCTGTCGCGTTTCTGATTCACGACTGAAGATCTCTTATTGAGTCTGGAAGTTTATTAGTAAAATTTTACCCGATGCCTGTCAACGCAAGCTTAACCATATTGAAGAAATTCACCTCACAATCTTCAAGTGTCATAAGACGAATGTCACAAGAGCTTGAAGCAAAAGTTTTCTGTTTATACAATTCCGCGTTTGCGATATAGTAAAAAAAATAAATAGCATATTTTGTGATATCAGAATCGTTTTACATGTTTTGTTACAACCACGATCGCTGGTTTCGGTCCACCAAAGATCACGGTCGTAGTTTCCTATTACTTATAATATTACTTATAAAAGCTTTGTAATAATACCCTTCTAGCCGAATTTCAGCTAAAGCGGCTATATCCATATATAAAGATCATCTGCCATCTGCACGGAATATACTAAAGAGCATGCACATACACAAGTGCACTCTTTATTGCCTCTTCCCGCTCCGGTGAGACAGCTGGTCGACATGACCCTAGAAATATCAGGCGCAAGACCGACGGCTTAACACGCTCTCTACGTGGTGTAGAATTGCTAAGTGCCGGACATTGGAATGTTAGTAAAAATTTAAAAAATATTTTTTAATCCGTCTCGGGACTTGTGGTTGAACACGATTACCACTGGAGCACGACGCCGAAACAAACTTCCAAGCATTCGACGGATTCACCGTGCGGATGACGGGTCAAGCAGTGTATTGCGTGGCAAACATTTTAACCCATTTTGTCACGTTTTTTCGTGATGAGTGATCAACACGTTTTGTCAGAGAGAGGAATACCAGTGCTGCATCTAAATTCGGCTTAGGCTATGATATAAATACATCTTGAGTGGCTTTACTGTAGCTGTTCTGGATTTTGTGAGTCCTGAACACTGATCTTAAGGTACATCGGGGTTCCGGCTGTTCACTTAGCTATCAAAAATAAAAATATTTAAACAGCTGTTTTAGTGAAAATATCTACTACATTTTCTACCCGTCAATATGAATCATCGCTATATATTTTGTTGCCTCGTACAGACATTACAGATGGTAAGATGGAACGAGAAACCTCTGGGAAAAGATCCCTAACACAATCCAAGAGTTTCAGTTGAGAGTTTATATTGAGTTATGACGAGTGAAACCAAAAAAGTTGTATGACAAAGTTACGAGTTCCCATCTCGTGCTGAGACGTCCTTCAATATTATTTTATTACTTCAACAGCTCTTGCCGAGTATAATCATGTGTGGGGAAAGTCCTTTGTTTACTGACAAATTCGTTTTTAGCACGGAATTTGTACGAAGAATGTTATTGTGAAAACCCAAGGCAAATGAATTCTATCTGTAACTGTAACACCCTTAATTGTGCCATTTTTTTAAATAAAACTTTTGTACGTACGCTTGACTTGGGGAGTTAGCTGGTGTAACAATTAAACCTTCGTATAGTACAAGTAGCAGCAAGGGAGAGGTGCAAGCGTACATTTTCTATCTCTCTTTGAAAAAGACGTAAGTAGAGATAGTGAGTGACATGCTGCACAGGAATCCCATGCATAGTGCATGACACTCCGTTCTCCTATGCAATGGAATTGAGCCGGCACGACCGAGGATGTACCTCTCGCTCACATAATACCGGCGTAAAGTGACATCTTCAGTGTTGCGTTTCGTGCGGTTTTTGAGTATCCAGTGGCCCATTTGGGGGGCGGCCAACGCGTCGGCATAGTAATATTGTGGATGCTAATGGGCGTCGGTGGTCGTAAAAAGCCGATTACTCGTTTGCCCCTTATTCTGTAAAAAAAAGTTAATCCACCCGTGACCTTCTTGTTGTAAAGCTTCTGAAATGTCGGGCTAATTAAATAGCTAAGTAAATCGCGATAAAATCCGTGAAAATATTTTTATTGTAATGACGTAATGAGTAAGTAACATGCGCGTAAATTAAGACATCAACTAACAAGTTGTTTGTACGAGTCCAATCTAATTTGGCACCCGCGACCGGGGAGGCACTTCCCGATGGAACTGTCACAAAGTAACAGCTACATCTGGCCTGTTTATGCGGTTTGTGTGATTCCGGTGGCTCATTAGAGGAAAGAAGGCAACACATCTGCGATCAATCGGGTACCTATCGATGTACGTAGTCATCATAAGTCTCCTCGTTCACCGGAGAAACATATGTAATTTAGGTACTGATATATAATGAACTAGCAGTCGTCCCGGCTTCGCACGGATATTTCACAAAATACGGCAAACATTAATTGATTTAGAAAAATTATAAATTTTAAGTGCGACCTCGTAAACATTAGATGATACATTGATTCAATTTATGACAGAGTAACGTCATTAGGGTCAGCTAGTTTTTTTTTTCGTTGACGCGGGGAAACGCATTTACTGGCCGTCACTGGCCTTGGGTGGGGTCCAGTTGTGTGTGGAGCTCGCGGCACATTATAGTGCAGAATACCCACAAAAACCACCGCGAGTACCATCAGTGCCGCCTTTGGTGAGGTGCCCCGGAACAACAAATCAAGGCACCTCGACGGCTAGTCAGCCCCCTAAGGGACCGACGCCACCTCCACAGATGGGGTTGTCCTGCACCACAGGACACCCCACCAACTTTGGTACAGTGCAATGGGGCGAGATTCCCCTCCTCGCCCCTTGCCCCGTGCGCAATAGCACCACTTCATTGTTTTTTTCCCCTCTTCTTATAAGAGGGGTACAAAGAGCATACACATCTTCGGTTCAATTAGCTTCGTCCAAGGTGTATCGGATCACCCCAGGCTACTGACACCCACCGCCACAAAAAGGCTTGAACCATGGTGGGAAGGGTCAGCTAGTTGTCGTAATAATCAATAATGTTCTAAAGAATGGTATGTAGCCTATATTCATCAGAGATAATTTAGGATTTCAATGGTAAATGAATTTTTTCAATCGGTCTAGTAGTTTCGGGGCCTATTCAATGCAAACAAAAAAACAATAAAATGTTTCCTCTTTATGATTTTAGTATAGACTTTCGAGAGTTAATTTTAATTTAAACCCAACATTATTTTTGTACTGGCAACATTATTGAATACTTTACTCAGTGAGGAGACAGGTAAATTCATTAAGTATAAGTAAGTTCCATTTTTGGAATGTACTCATTTGAACAATTTATGCTAAGAAAAAATAGTAGGTGTAAAATCATGTGATACGGGACCGGCAAGAGTAACCACAGTCGTTTACGTCTCTTGCGCAACATCTACTTCAGAATCATGTGCATTCGATTAAACACCAGACGTGTGTCCGAGCTAACACACAGGTTTATATTTTTAACATCGCATCCGCAATACTTTGGTAGTTTTCTTAGTATCATTCACATCACATATAGATTGATCATGTGATTATGTGGTTACATTGCCGTGCATGTGCCGTGAACCAGCACCGGTGATGTCAGACTGTGACAGGTTATGCAATAAAAAAATTGTGAGTTGAAAAAAATGCTAAGTACTACTGCTACTGTTTTAACGACACTAGGCCGAATACTTCATTATATTACAGTGTTATTCATAATTCAAAGAGATAACGAACGTACTCCATCTTTCGGGCTCTGGTTTATTTCATACACAGATAAAATTCCAACTGTCATGTTGAATACACGGCATTGTATAAAAAAAGAAATGAATAAATGTGTAAAAAGAAATTTTAATTGAAAATTTCTTTTTCTATTTACAATAAACTCATCGAAACATCCCAGTGCCTTCTTTTTACACACACACGTAAAATGATTTGAGAAATCATATTCAAATAGAAGAAAAAGGCAATCAGTCCCAAGACGCTGAATCAATATTGAGAATTTATGTTTTCTTTCTTGAAATTATTTTATAGCAAAACTTGAGCGATTTCGCCATGTTATATTTGTGAATAAATTACTCCTTTGAAATGGGCCCCAACCATCGTCGTATTTTACGATGTTTGAAAGAATTTAAACAGTAAATATCTGTTCATAACAGTTTTTATGATACTTCATGAGCTCATTTCTTGCAGCCCTTGCTACATTTTAGTGAAAATTATGGTGTCTTTGTAAGATCAAATAAGTTGTGATTGTAAAAATATTGGTATACAGGAATGCAGCAATATGTTAATCCACTCGCAAAAGACAATTTATTTTGGCGCTAATAGTACAGTTAATAGTAAAAATGCATCTTCTATTGTGATATGAGACTGGAAATTTAAGAAAAGTAACCTACGGATAAATGTGATGATAGTCTATGACTTTCAAGGCACATTTTCATGTCATTTAGTTTCAAATCATAAAAATTACATAGACCTTTCCCTTGAAAAAAAAGTAGAACATCTCTACGGACGCTCGTGTTTGAATGGTATTAAAATTGGGATTACGTGCGTCGTATCATACGATAGTAACACTCAGATACTTTCGAGAACCAGGCATGAGATCCGAACCCCTCCATATCCAATGGCCAGAGAGTTTTTACGAGTAAATTGTTAAGCGCACCAAACATTATAATCATCATGAAAACAACGCTGTTCGAAAGCTGCTGATGCACGAGATTTGAAACTTAGATTTAGAAAAGTCCAGCTATTGCTTAAGAAAAAGTAAGAATAATGTTCTAGCGGAGTGCAGGCCGGGAGCAAGTTGGAGTATAAATCAAGTCGCCATCGACAGCTGGGAAATAGCGCGCCGCTCACAAAAACACGCAGATATTGTTGGTGTATTTAAGGGTTCCGTAGCCAAATGGTGCCAACGGAGCCGCATGACTAAACTTCTACTATCTGTTTGCACGTTCGTCTGTCAAGGCTGTATCTTTTAAAATGTAAAAAATAGAATTTTGACAGTTTCATAGTGTGTGTTACTGTATCAACAAAACAAATACGAAGGTTGTCTTGCTCCTTACCTCCCATTTGTACGTAACTCTCAGCATGCGCATCCAACTCGCGCTTGACAGGTTTCCATTTTAAAAGGAAAAACTACTAAGAGCTGATCGAGGGTATATATTTTTAGTAACGGATATCTGTGATATTGTTTGCGTTATTTATTGAATGATGTGTTTGATGTTAAATATATTTAACTGCTATGTTTGGGCTGTGGCCTCGTCTCTCTCGAAAACAGGTCGCAGAGGAGGTGTTCCATAATCCACTCGGAGAAAAGACTGTGGAATCAGCTCCGGGCTAAAATGCCACTAATGTGAATGCAAAAAAGGTGAACACCTAAATCGTTATATTTTAGGGGAACATACGAGCAGTTGGAGCTTTTTGGCAACTAACGCCGCCTCTAAATATCCACATAAAATTCATGCAGACGCGTTCTCTTTCTTTTCTCCTCCGTAGAGTGGAGGAGAAAAAAATGTGCGATTTGTGGCTTACTTCAGATGGCCGTAGGTTATCAAGCTCTTTTTAGAAGAGTCCTGTCGAGTGACCGTCTCACGCGTGGTGCACCAGGTGCCGGGGTGTCTTGTTGCATGCATTCGTACAATTTTACGAGTTTGCCGACTATTAAACAACTTTTGTCGAAATTCCGAAAGTTTCAACGCATCGCATCGCAAGCAAACGCTGCCGGATCAAACGTTTTTTGTTTGCGCTGCTTACGAGGATCTTTCCTCTGCTCCTCGAGTGTGAATTTGATTTCAAGAACAACAAATGCAACTATGACGTTAATCGAAACAACTCATACATATTACACATCATCACATCATCATCATTTCAGCCCTTATCGGTCCACTGCTGGACATAGACATCCTTCAATGAACGCCAAGACAACCGATCACCTGCTGCACGCAGGATGCGATCCCATCGATAAATATCAACTATAAAGTATTTTTCTTTTTTCTTTTGGAGAGACCTACTACTGGTATTGCTCCAGCCTCAACAGTTCGACTGACAAGCGAAGACTTTTGTGTCTTCCGGTTAACTTCGTTCATTCGTTGGCTCACTTTAATTGTAGTATAGTTGTGCTAGCCCAACCACTTCTAAAACGTCACAGTTCATAAATCACATAGAAGGACTGGAGTGTAATTTATTTTTATCGCATTATACTAATTATGAATGAGCTATCGCTGTTTCGCTTTGAGCGTATAGACCAAATGAGACAAAGTGACGGCATCGTGTTACTAGAGACGTTTAGAATTTGACGTTAAGTAGTGTTGGGTAGGACACGTTACGAAAAACAGTTTGTAAGGGGTGCCTCATTTTTGTACTGGGCCAGTACAATGTCCCACTTCAAATGAGGCGAGGCGTTCGGAAGCTCGGCGGTACATTAGAAGCGATTGAAGTTTTGAGTAGAAACAACGCAAACATGACATTTGATAATGACATCAACATTTGCCTCACATTGAGGCAATTTAAGTTTAGTTTAGAAGTATGACATTCTTATTGTCTTACACGTAAGCGGAACTTGAAATTTGATGTTACTGCAGTGCAATTATTGACTTAGCTCTTATTATAATAACTACTTTCTTTATGAAAGGTATTATATAATATATTAATTATAAAAGTCATTTCTTGCGCTAACCCGCACAGACTTAAATGCCAATATAATATTAAATTGTAACAAAATTAAAATACAAAATCAAATTAGGCAGACAAATTAATTTAATGGTTATTATTAGAAATCGTCCAACATAATCACTAGAACTTAGCTGAAAATTTTATTAATATATCGTTAAAATATACCTTCACTATAATAATTCAATAAGGCTTCAATTAATAATAAACTTGGAAAATATGTAATAATAGAATTAAAATATTCAAAACAGTTCAAATTTAAAATTAATACAGTACCTACACAATACACATTCAAATGCGCTCGTAATGTAACATGCGTCTCTTTCCCTCTTTATAGTCGTAAGGTAAGGCGAGTGAGTAGACGCGCCATCGAGACTGCCGCGAAATAAAATTTATACAAAATATATTTTTGAGCCGCTCTTATATTTTGACGTCTTGTTTCTTGCATGTCATAGTCAACACGAACGTTAAGTATACTGTCATCGGCCGTCGCAATATTTTCGCGTTCTAAACTTACGTTTCACTTAAATTTAGCCACAAGTTTAAAAACAATTATAAACGAGCAACATCATTTGAAGCGTTGTTGAACTTCATGAAACAGTAAGCAAGGTCTTGGTAAAAAGAAAGCGAAGTGTTGATCGACCGTTCACCATGTGGGAAGACGATTTCCATGGTCCAGGATGGACAGGAAATCGGCCGTCTTGGCGTTCATTAAAAAATGCCTATGTTCAGCATTGCACCGATAAGGGCTGATAATGATGGTGGTGAAGATCAACGAAGTTGCTTTATATAAGGTTCTTGAACAGGTTATATATAATTCAGTTTCACTTAAATCCTCTAGTGCTTTGAAAGTGTCTCGGATTTTTTTTTCCAATAATAGTAATTATGCGTTGCTCCATGCCACATACTGTAAAACACCTTATTAGTTTAAGAAAAATAATAAACTGTTAGCTAAAATGCGTTTCACTATTGTTTGCTGCTTAAATTTCAAATGCGTAACTCTTCTACTGCGTTAGCGCATATTTCATTACTTGACTATAAAATAGCAACAGACACTCGTATTTATGTCAAAATATTACTAACTGAAACGTTGCGTTACACTCAACCTCGACGACAAAATTAAGGTAAATGATACATAAAATTAAGGTAAATGATACATAAAATTAAGGTAAATGATACATAAAACTGACACTCACAGTGTTAGTCTTTGCACTATCCGCTAGAGGCGCTTACAAAAGCTCCAAAAATTTATTACACTAAACGCAAACGCGTCAGTAAAGTAAGCCGCTGCAAAAACTCACACTCGAGGTGCTGATGATGTTGACGGTTCCACGTCGAGTGAGCAAATACAAGTTCATACCTCTGAATATTCTACAGAGATGTTGGTTGGTAACGGAGGATCGTTATTACAAACACTAAAAGGCTTAGTTTGCGCTCACTTAAATTATGCACAAGCACGGCGTCCCGACATCGCTTCTGTGTGTAAAATGACCGAATGGCCACCGAGGGGTAAATAATTCGACAGCAGTCCGAATATAGTGCTGAAATTCTACATTTATAAATAAAAAATACTGTATATCTCTTTATTTCTTCACTGGTGAAAATGCCCTATTTAATAAAAGTCGGGTAGGTAAATCAATTGTTTGTATTTTAGTGGTGTTTCTGGCTAAAGTCCAACAAAAGCAGCTAATCCCTATAGAGAATAGCTAACGACGCAAGCCCTATTAAAATGTAGAGGTGCGCGTGCGTAAAGGGATATTGTCTATATTTGTTTACCTAAGACGAATACTTACGTGATTCGGTTATTATTTTTCTCTATGCATTAAAATAAACTTACAATCTAATTTGTTCAGACGAAGCCCTAAGTCGACCAGTAAACTAATAAGATGTGATAATATGTTATATACGAGTATTTCCGCAAACGGCTGTTTAGACATCTAGTAGCTACAGAGAAAGGTCGTGCGTTTGTATTGTCATTTAATAAATCTAATTACCACAAAATTGTTACAAAAAGTGTTATACATGTATAGCAGGTGTGGCAAAGTTATGCATGCCGATACTGTTTGTGTTGAACTATCCAGTAAACAGTTGAATACCCTTCGCAACTCACGTGGCATCGAATGCAGCTGCGAAGACTGCCAGAAAAATATTTCATGCAGGTCTTCCTTCCTGATTCCGGAGGACGAGGACAACGAAAATTAATCTGAAGCTGATTACCATCCTGATGCGCAACCAATTGATACTCATAAACTAGTGCCAGACATCAGCCGCGAACTAATAAAAAACTTCCGCGAAGAACTAGCCCAAATGGAAACATCGTTGGAATTTCTAAGCGATCAACTTACTTCCATGGAACAGTCTTTGAAAAGACAAGACAGAGTAATTAAAAATCTTGAATACTTTTGTGTTCAAAATCTTTAATTATGCCAAGACCTCCAAAACAAAAACAAAAATCTTGAGTTAAGACTAGGCGTACTTGGACACGGTATGAACACATTCGAACAAAAAGCCTATCGTCGTCTTTGGTAATAGCTGGGTTACCTAATATTACCCCACGAGACATTCACGGTACCGTTGCAGCCATAACCTCCAAATTAGATATGGACATCGGTGATGTGCTTTCGTCAACCCGTTTAGTTGGATCTAAGGACAAGCCAAGTCCAATTCTTGTCGAGGTAGAAACCGTTAATAAACACTGTTAATGGGTTCAAAGACGGACGACTGCATATATACCAGGAAAGCCTTAACAAAGCATCTTAGAACATTACTTTACAATATAAAAACCTCATTGGGTAAGAACCATCAATATATATGGTGTAAAGATGTTAAAGTATGCGCCAGGAAAACTAACAACAGCAAAATTTATTACATTCGTTCAAAACTTGATATCGATAAATTAACCAAACTAGAGATTGATTAATCTCACGGTAATATTAGTGTTTCTTTTTTCTTTCTTTCTTTTTATAACCTTTCGTTTGATCTTCACTCATATGTAAAAAGGATACGCAAATGAAATAATATTTTACTGTACAATCTGAAAAAAATTTGCAAAAAATCCACCGATTAATTGCCGTACATGTATTTATTGCATCCATATTAACATAAGATTAATGATAAAGAAACCACTCTAAATTATTACAAATTATACACAAGTATCTAATAATACACAATAATCCTCTAGATGTTCCCGAGGCTGGAATTTCAAGTAAAATAGTCCACTTGTATAATATACCGGGCTACAACATGCACACATAACAAGCCCTCACCAACGGGGCGGTGGGATTATTATTTATATTAGATACAATCTTAAATTTACTCCTATCGCACAACAAACAAAAACGTTTGAAAGCTTATACGGTACTTTAAAACTGAGTTCAAACCACACGGTTGTTGTGCTTGCATTATTATGTAGACCGCCCAAATCATATATACACATTTTTGTAAAGGAGTTAAGTAGATGCATTTCTTATGTCGAAAGTAAACAAAATCTCTTGTGGATTGGTGACACCAATATTGACCTAAAAATCATGCCAACAAACACAAATTCTTATCTTTCAACACTAAGCCAGCACGGATTAATGTGTGGAATAACCGATTACACTAGAATCGAGAAAAATATTAAAAATAGTAGCTATGTCTTGCATTGACCGTTTTCCAACATTATATTCGTGTACGGCAGTGCTAGACGTCATACTGGCGGATCACCGTGCCATAGGTTTTGTCGGCTACGATAACGCAGTGCCTAACCACATACAGCATGTTACCGGACTGTCAAATAATCACTATAAAATGCGTGAAATACTTAAGGATGTAGGATATGCTAATACTGACAATATGAGTTCCCTCAATGATGTTTACCATTGCATGAATAGTTATTTTTATAATGCAAGGAAATAGCATCCTCTTCTGACACCAAAAATATTAGTGATGTTCCAACCCAATTTAAACTACCTTGGCTTGACAAAACGTGTCACGATTGCGTAAAAAAACGCGATGAACTATTTGCTAAATGAAAGCGATACCATAGTAACTCTAAGGCAAGATTAGACCTCTATGAAACCCTCAAGACAGTTCATAAAGTTTTAGAAAGTAAAAGTAATAAATTCTATATAAACTACATTCAAAATAATTTTAAGGATACCAAAAAAGTGTACAAAATTGTAAGTCAATTGTTAGGATGAGTGAGTTTTTCAATTGATGCTGCTGTATTAAAGGCTTTTGAAGGACAAGGCATCGGTATAAAAAAATTGCAGATAATTTTGCGAACGTATTTAATGAAATAGTTAAGGATACAACTTATATGTGCAGTGCAGATCTAATTGGCCCAATATCTTATCGTAAGCCATCGGATACTGGTATGTATTTTCGAAAAGCCTTAAGCCTAAAATGCAGGCAATTATAAAAAAACTGAATTCAAAAAAGTCACCTGGCATTGATAAAATTGCAGTATCCGACATAAAACAAACGGGTTCGAGGTTATGCTCAGCTATTGTTAACTTAAACAATCGTAGCATCAAAACTGGAGTGTATCCTGACAAACTAAATGTAGGGTATGTGAGACCAGTTCATAAGAAGAGTAGGCGAGATGACTTGTTAAGCTATCGCCCCATCACACTACTGTCGTCGATTAAAAAAAATAATAGAACGGTTTATAAGCAAACAAATATACGAATTTTACAACAGACGTCTTATACTTTATAAACATCAGTACGGGTGTCAGGCTGGCAAAGCGACAAACGAGCTCTTTTCTGATCGAGCCAATGAACACCTAAGCCAAAAAAAAAGCAAGTGCTGACACAATTTTTACTGATTTTTCTAGGGCATTTGATATCCTAAGGCATAATTTCCTAGTACACAAACTCGATGATTGCGGTATACGTGGCCCCTTACTGGATTGGTGTCGGAACTACCTCAAAAATCGGTTCTTTACAGTTAAGATCGACAATAACTATAGTCGTCCTAACATATCAACAGAGGGCATCGCACAGGGGTCTGTATTAGGACCTTGCATTTTTTTGTCATATGTCAATGAAATGAGTAATGTTATTGGACAATGTACCTGTTACCAACTCGCAGATGACACATGTCTTTTGTCAGCTGATTTAGACCCCAGCAGTGCTGGCGCTCGCTTGCAATCCGATTTCAATTGACTAGTGTCATGATGCAGGACTCGTTATTAATACTTGTAAGACTAAACTAGTAATTATTGTTTGATTGCCCCACCATAGATGTTGTTGATACCCACACATATCTAGGTCAACAAATTGACAGTAAAATTAACTGGCGTGATCATATTAACCACGTATGTACTAAATAAGGCAATATCTGGCGAATATCATAATTTTGATACAACGTATACCGTATAAAATTAATTTGAAATTATTCAATTCTTTGGCGGAACCCCATGTTTGCCACGGTCTCAGCTGCTATGAACGTATCTACAAAAGTAATTTAAATCAAATTCTTTGTCTTTAAATAAGAATTCTTAAAAACTAATAATTCCTAACAAAATAAAATACCAGTTTCAAGACGACCATCGAAAACTGTTTAGCTACTGTCGAATCTTCCCCGTTCACCTTACCGTCAAATACAATTTTCTAATCAGATATTTTTTCAATAACGAACTTACAAAAATAATCGATCATCTCATATACACACGAGCTATTGCACGAAATAGGGTAGTGACGACGCGCGCGCACAATACGTACGGAGAGCGGACCGCTGTATATTTTCTACCGCGGTTAGTTAACAGTCTACCCCCACATTTAAGTAATAGTTTAACACCGAAAACATTAAACATAAACTAAAGTCATACATGTTGATTAATTTGAATAACGACACTAACATAAATGCATATATTTAAACTAATATACACGTAAACATCTTATCTTATTTTTATTGGCACTTAAATTTATATAAAAATTTATATTGTAAATTATAACTAACAGTCTACTATCCACTACATCAACTAGGACAGCATAAATACAAACCCATACGTGGTTTTTTAATGTTATCTACTCACAAATATTATGTGTAACTTCTATTTAATGATGGTAAATAAATAAATAAAAAGATGTAGATTATATTTCAATATATCGCACTCTTTTTAAAAGCGATCCCAAAAGGGCTTATTATACAATTCGCTAACACTCTGGACAGAGATAGCGGAGATACCCGCGGATGTCTGTGATCATGTTGTACGAAACATGTAAAGCTCAGTACCTACAAGCGAACTTCAAAGTGTCGTATTTTAGTACGAATGTTTACTACACTTCGGGGAAAATAAACTGAATGTACAAAATATTGGCCAACAGAACATCATGTAAAAGACTACCCAAGTATCGATGGATCTGCTTGTTTCACTGTAAAAATTGCTTATGTCTGTCACTCCAAATACGTTTTTGTACTGAATTGAATTAAAAATGTATATATCATCATCACCGTCATCGTCGTCGTCAGCCGGACAACGTCCACTGCTGGACATAGGACTCCCCCACAGAGCACCACATGTCACGGTCACAAGCCACTTGCGTCCAGGGGCTACCACCACCGGCCTTCGCCAAGTTGTCTGTCCATCGGGTAGGAGGCAATCTCAGCAATTTAGTTTCACAAAATATTTCAGTATTAGGCCACCTTTATATATGTAACAAGGCTTATAAGCTATAAAGCATCACGCTAGAAATACTGATGAAACTACGATCACTAGTCTTAAATAAAATGAAATAAATCTCGTATTAAAATATTATTACGAAACAAAATTCCTGAGTACTATAAGTTTTACAACCACAGTTAATCCAGACCATATCTATACAGCATAAAAACATTGGTGAAATTTGATAGAAGCTCGGCATTTTTTTTTTTTTCAAACTCTTTGTATTCAACATGGTTAGGTTCCAAAATATGCATAATGTTAACACGCTAGAGTACCATGACAAATCTTGCAGATTAGTGCGTTGCACCTCAAAGGAGAAAAGTAGTAGTACCACATTATCTTTCTAGTGAAAGAGATGTAGTGCTTTCCGCATGCATTGTATATGCCATTATTTCTACTATCTACGCCGGAAGTTAGAACTTTAATCCCTGTTTTTTCTCTCGCTCCATACAGAAAAATAACAAAGGTTTAGCGTATCTAGAAGAAAAATTATTTTAAAGACCAGTTGAACAAAAACACTACCGATATTAATGCCCGTGGGTGTATCTTAGCACTTTGATGTGCTCAGTTCTAACAAAAAGCGTTTTAGTAGTGGAGAAAGTTGCTCAGGAAAATTGCGTTTCAACTGACTCACTCAACGGTAATGGTATATATTTTAGACATAATACATTTTTCACAACATCACACAATGGAACAGATCGCTTAAAACGTTACGACCTGGCAAATATTTTTATTAACATCATCGGTTTTTATTCTATATTATATTAGTAAGAGGTAGTGCCATGCTGCACTACAGCCTGATTGGGCCAGCACAAACGAGAAAGTATTTCTCGCTCACAATCCGGTATTTGTATTCTGATGGGAATAGGGGAGTAGGGAAGAGGGCAACATATTTGCTTAATAATTGTACAGACATCTATTGGCGACGGTCGATATCAAAAGGCTCCAACAGCTTATTTGATGTAAACTATAAAAAACGCCCGCTGATGACGGTCGCATTAAAATTAAAATGAAGACATAGACGTCTCATACTCAAGAACTCGTATTGACCCTAGACAACAACAACAACAATACATCATCACTCCAGTCACCTAACGGGATAGGCAGAGAGAACGAAGCGCACCATGTCACGATCCCTACATACGTGTCTTAACACTAGACCACCTGTATGAATAAAGCAATCCCAACTGTTATATGTTTAACCATTCTAAGAGAAAGTGTTAGGTACAAGTATATATTAGGCATAATAGTATTCTAAAACTGGCCGTGATATCGAGAGTATTTTAAGGGTTTACAAGGCTTGATCTTATTTTAGTTGAAGCGTTGATTACTAAATAGTTCTGAAACTAAACATGTTTATAGTAAGATTATATATCAACATACGTAGTAGGCAGAAGGAGGAGCGCACCTTTTACAGTCACCATCTCGATGTCCCAAGTCGGCCACCTAGCACATTGGACGCAAATTTTTTTCACGCACAACATTTGTGTGGAACGAGTTACGCTCTCGGTATTTCTTCGGCATAGGATTCTTCAAGAAAAGAGCATAATCTTACCTCAAAAGCTGTCGACAGGTCTGCAGGGCCTCATATATTGTAGATATTCGTGGATGGACGGATACTTACAATCTGTTTAATTGCTCGGTATTCTTCTAAACAAATCTGGTCTGTATTAAGCATCTCGTATTAAAAAAAACAACCACATGTCGTTAAACATATCTCCGAACAACATTTAATTCACTTAAATTGAAAAGGCAACATAAAATTCGTTACCATATTTCACGTTACTCTGAATTTCGACAAAGTGGCAGATAAATAAAAGGCGTGAAAATGTCCCTCCCCCTCCCCCAATTTAAGGCGAAGTATCCCCACTTGTATCTGTACCCTGGTAATGAAAGTGGCAATTAAATAAATCAAGTGTAATTAGAGGGAATACCGATATCGAGTTGCTTTGTAATTTAATATTTGGATTTTGGTATTACCGGACCGTCCGGAATATTGCTTTGTTTTGGGACTCAGAATATCAACATCTTCCTACGCGGCGGTTTCGTGTTAGCGAGAGGTACCTCCCCGGTCTTGCCGGCCTATTAAACTGCAAACCAGCAATGGCGCTGCCTGTTACTACTTCATCTGTGGCCAATAATAATATTGTTTAACTGGACAATCAATTTTTCGTCTGTGTACGCCCTTCGTCTTTTCACACTTTCTAAGCCTTCTAAAAACATGCACCGCCGATAAGCGTTTGTTTTTATTCAAAGTAACTGCAATCTATGTAACAGGTAGTCAATATTCTGGCGTTAAATTAACTCTTATTATTATTTTTTAAAGAAAATATCATATTAAATAGGTACACATACTTTGTTCAATTTTTTGCAACGTGTAAAAACGTGTAGAAGTAAAATGAGCTGACAAGTGTGAATTGAATATTCATCTCCAATGTAACTAGAGTTTGTACTTTCCGTTAGAAATCATACCGGTAAAACTTTTTCACAATGGCATGACCAGCAGATTAGTGGATTAGTTGCATTTCCAATTATATATATATATATATATGATATATTTTTTAATTAGTTACATTTCAGTACTTAGTAATTTTTGTACGTCATGATATTAATAAAAATGTTACCTAAATACCGTTGTATGATGCAACTACCTGAGGCATGTAATGATTGTATTATATATCGACTAAAAGGAAGTAATTGACTTAATTGACACCCAGGTTCGGAGTCATTTGTGGCTTTATATTTACCTAGACAGGCCTCTGGCCAAAAATCATATATTTTTAAATATAATTAAAACAGCACGAAATACTACGAAATTATGACAAGGGACCCCGTTATATAGCGGTCTGGACCCGCTATCTCCACTTTGGGACACTTGGCCGGTTTCCAAAATAATTACGCCAACGAATATATTATTGCGTTGCACGGTGCAAATAAGATCGTTACTACTGCGGGTCTGGGATTTCTAGTACCCACTAGTGGTTAGACCAGAACCAAGTCTGGACGAGGAGCAGGGAGTCCCGCGCTCGTGGTGTTTCCATTTTCAATAACGATGGAATAAAACGGCAGTCAGATTATCTGTCCACTTACAATACGTTCGCATAATTATTTTTTTAGCTTAGGGGGACAAATGGCTAGCTGGAGGCATTTGATGACTACAAGCATTGACTTCCTTGACCTCATTCCCACAATAGGCCACTACGAGGCTCGATTCGGTCGCAAAGCAACAAAGGCCCTACCCCTTGCAAATTGACCCCATCAGGCCATCCAGACTCACATAAACTGCACACAACACGACAGCATAGCTTGCATGACACAACATCGTAATTTATTGAAAATGACTATTTCAGAATGCAATCATTAACTGGCGATCTGTTCTTATAATATTATTACTTAATTATAAATCCTAAAGGTGTTATAAAAACGTGTAAAAGACAATTTGTTTGTATGTTTGTTATCATTTACGCATAATGGACTTGTTCAAAACTTGGTACGAACTTATACATTGATCACAAGTAATTTTTTGCTTCTTTTTTTCTTTTTTGTTAAGAAAACGTAGTTTACTGTTCGATGTTACCGCGTGCCCCTATCGTGCCATAGGATTTAAAATTTGTTCCGTATAAAAATTATGTTTCCCAAGGTTCAATCTTACTCGGATGAAACCGCGGAGCACAACAAAGCCAGGTATATAAAATAATTAAAAAATCTCTATCGTCTGCCTGTGCTTGTTTTAGCAGCCTGCTTACGGCTAATCTGGAGCTAAAAGGTAAGCCCAACGCCTTTTGTGTTTTGTTTATGAGTTTTTGTCTTTATAGACGCTGGTATTTTTAGACTTCGTTTATTTATTGCATTCCAGAGCAAATAAGCAACTAGAGTATTTCAGCAAATGGCGGCGCACATTTTTATTTACTAGCCTTCGCCTCGAGATCAAAATTCGACCACCATTATAAAGTAAAACCTGTTAAAAATATTTTTTTACGCATGCCAAATGCTTCATTTACAGACCGTACCGTGGTGGACCGGGTGGACAGAAAGGGTGTGTTGAACTCACCACATAATTTGCTGCTCTGGATAACGACCGGTCTTCATGTGATTGATTTTCTCAAAACGGATTCACATACTCTTTCAGTCACAGATACAACATTTACAGAAGAAGGTTTTATGTATAATTTACTCACAGGCAGAGCCGGGGAGGATCACCAGAACAACAAACTCTATATTGTTCGTATTCTATTGTCCACTGCATGCAGATAATTTCATATTATTGTTTGATATGCACTCATATTGTATTTCTTCTTTCCGATATATTTATTTATATGTGCACAATAAAGAATATTGTCTTCATTAATTTCATTACAAAAATAAAATAAATGAATATCCACACCAATAGTGATGAATATTTAAAACAGCGACGTGCCTATATATAGATACAGGAAGTCTGTAACATAGTAAGTTATAAGATATGTGTACAGTTTCCCGCGGCGGTGCGGAGCGTTGGATACTCGGGGACGTACTCAGCACGAGTGCCTTTTAAATTACATCGTTAAATGTTCAAAGGTTAAACGTACGTCAGTCAGAAAACATCATGGGCCTTACTAAGCTTTTACCTCCTGGTGGTCCCCTCGTATCTTACCATGAGAGTCAGTATTCCTATATTATCCATCGCGTCGTTCCAAATTTGGATTAGCTCCAAAAGGTTAACAAGACATGGTCTTCATGAATCCATGGGGATTATTTTACAAACAATCATTAGGTTGTATACACACACCATATAATAATAATATGTGACGAAATAATGACAAATTATAGACGAACACTAGTTGATGAAATGCTGAATTATTATGATATTATGATGTTCCGTCTCATGTTGGTTGTTAGATTAAGGTACGTACCACTGGCACCTGCGACGACATGAAAGTCTACTTTATTTGAAAATATTGTCCAAAATGGAGGGAAAAGCTGACATAAACAAAGAAGGATTATGTTATTAATCATGAGACAATGTGTGAATCTAAATCTTCTATCACATCAATGGGAGCTCCAGTATAATTTGAGTCACAAAGGATTCGTTCGTTCATTAAGCGTATTACACATTATTCGTATTTACCATTCCGTGTTTGAGAACTTTATTAGTATTCCCATCATCTCATAGAGACGCACTACCCTCAATTACTTTATACACACTAACTGCGTCATATGTATAATATTTCCATCGGGGGCCCTAAAATGACGCCGAAAAGAAACAAAGATTTACACAGTCAATTGTGTAAATTTTTTAAGTATAAATTTCTTCTGTATACATACTTCCTATGACGCTACAACCATACACATTAGTAAGAGGTAGTGCCATGCTGCATAGGAGGAGGTAGTGCCATGCTTAGTGAATGACACTACATCCTCCTATGCAACGGAATTGGGCCGGCACGACCCCGCGGTCCTCACATAATACCGCAGTAAAGTGACATCTTTAGTGTCGCGTTTCGTACGGTTTGTGAGTAGCCGGTGGCCCATTGGGCGCAGGTGAAAAGGAGGGCAACGCATTGACCTAGTATTTGGATGTTAATGGACGTCGGTAGGCGTAAAAAGGCTACGATTTCTCGTTTACCTCCCTATTCCATAAAAAAAAACCGTTTATAGGGTCAAGAACTTTTCAATAATGTTCTCCCAGTTTGCTCCTTTCATAGTTTCCCTCTTCCGAGGTGTTACGCCCATGGTCTTGAGATATTTGTGTTCACCAACGCTTCCTGGTAAGTCATACGTCTTTTCTGTTGTCTTATCTTATCTTTTCTGACACTCCTGCAAGATTTTGACTGCTCTAGCACCGTCTGCTATGTCCGCCATATAGACCGTATTTCACATGTCACATTTAATATATAATATATGCACTACGGGTCCAATTACTGTTATATAAATTATAAGTTTGGACCTTTTTGTCAATAGATTGCAGCTTCGCTTACTGTACATAACTGGAGTATCGAACCTAGGTACCGAAATTCTGTCACACCATTAATCAATTCTCCTCGATCGGAACCGTGCCGCGACTGCTAGTCAAATAATCTGTTTCTAATGCATCCTCCTGTTACCGAAACCTACCTAACTTTCATAATAAAGTTCATCAGAGGTGCACCATACTTTAGATTTTTTTTTTTTTTGTTCTATCTAAAGTTCAGTGAAAGCAGACATCTGGAATGTTACTGAGAACTTTAACAGCTTTTAGACCCAGGTTAAGACCCGTCGATTAGGGCATTACCTTGTTTCACACCTATGACAATGGAAAATAGTATTGATCCCTCATTCTCTACGGCCACTTTGGTCTTCGAGTCTCAAAAAGGGCCAGCCACTAGGCTTATATTTTGGTATTTACTATCACTTTTACATGAAACATTTGTAAAATAATCGACGTGAAGCATTAGTCTTGTTTCATGCGGTTTCTGGAGAGAATACTTAATGTCAGATAATAAAATCACTGCGAAAGTTTTGAGCCTTTTGAATGGTAATTTTCCAACAACATAGATTTGTAAAAATTCTGTATGCATGACATAAATGAACTTTTTTTGAAAAAGTGACTCTTATAATATGTACACACTAGAAAAACAAAATATGAAATGAGTGCTTAAATTCGACAACAGCTCTCAAAATAATATATTACATTGATTAAATTTAATGAGACAGAGCTTTGTATTCCCATATTAATTTGTATAACGTTTAATAAATATTAATTACTATAAACAAAAATAATCCGATTACGGTGAAGCGACATTTTAAGCTCATTACTCCCTCTGGGCCAAGGTTCAGATACATATGTATCGCTCGACGAAAAATTTCCGAGAAAGGAAATATGATATTGAAGGTACAGTTTTTTCCCGTTAACATCTGAAACAAGCGGATAAAAAGAGAATACAGCGACAAACAATTTACGATGACGGAACTAGTCCGAAACCGACGACCTCATGTTAATATAATAATAATAATATCTGTGGACTTATCACACCACGTTAGCCCAGTCCTGTGGTCAGTACCGTAAGGACTTGTGTTAGAGGCACTAGACAACGGACAGTATATTAAATATGTTTCATAAATTTAAGAAATTTTATATATTTAAGATTTTTATTATAGAAATACATATAACACATATATAAATATCCATAACTTAGACGGGATTCGAAACCGCGACCACTGGCGTAACACGCAGACTAACGGCCACGTTACCAACTGAGCCAGCCGGTCGTCCATAATATAGACCTACAAACAGATGTGTGGTTGCTGTGTTACAGCTAAATTGTACCGTCTCGGCCGGGAAGTATCTGTCCATCGCAACCTGCATACTCTGGTCTGGTCTGGGGGTAGTACCACGGACCACCTCGGCACTTAATCTTCTGCGGTAAATGGGCTATTATATAATATTAGTATACATTACTAGTGCGCCAAATATCTTGTACAAAAATATTATTATTATTATTATTAGTAGCCCACCGCGTGCGTCCCACTGCTGGGCTAGTTACTATTTACTACAGTACAAATGCACACGTGAGTTTTTTGATAGCACATCACTATAATGAGTCGTGATCTAGTGGTAAACACGTTTAACCACGGTCGTGAGGTTCTGGGTTCGAGCCCCGGGTCGCACCAATGTGTTACTGGAATTTTTCTATTTCTAATAACAGTACGTAGGCAGAAAGTCGGCGGTGTTACAACCCCGTTTACAACCCCGTGCTTCGGGGAGCACGTAAAGGCGTCCTCACGTGCAGGACTCGATTTATCTCCGGTCGTGTCGGATTGCCCGACAAAACTATTTAGGAGAATGACGGGACAGGCAGTGCGCTTCTGCCTGCGGATACACTTGTGCTCTATAATATGTACGTTTGGCTAGTTTGTCTAGAGATGGCCGCCGTGGCCGAAATTCTGCTAAGATGACGTTACCAAAACCGAACTCAACCCGTACGTGACTGGACGTATACACAAATTTCGATTACATGCCTAATCTAAATAGAAGTTGGTATTTAACTATATGACGGAATGGATTAGATTTTATTTGCTCAGAACTTACGCGGATCGAATGCGGCTTCCGCAGCGGGTTTGCTAATTCCAAACCTATTATGCTACATATATTTGCCAGTAAATTGGATATGGTAAGTGTATTAAGAGACAACAATGAACGATAGAATTAATTATATCAACTAAAGGCTTCTTCAAACTCTGTTAATATTCGAATGCTAATATTCTAAAATATTTTAACATTTACTTTTATTATAAAATTCGACTGTATCAAGGCTATGTATATTAAGGTGATTTAAAGATTGTCCTTCCCATTCCAACTGTTCCTACAAAAGAAATGACAATAATCACAAAATTTGAAATGAAATTTTATTTTCCGTGTGCTCCGAGATCTGGAATTCCCAGAAACCCTCGGGAGCTGTATGGTAGAATTATTATGACCCCTAAACAAGCTATATCGCTTTTATCGTTCACCTACGACGTTGTTACGAGAGTTAAGAGCTGTACAGTTCCCGACATAAGGCCAGTGCGACGACATAGTAATAGCGATTTACAGAATTGGATGTGTCGTGCCCTGAACGCGATAGTGATTGTGTTCAGAGACTGTCTGACACAAAGCATAGATGTGCTGATACAAAATGTAACATGTTAGCTTAGATTAATTCCCTTGTTATGTTAATACGAGTAAGCTTCTGCTGTACATTTGTTTGTTTCATGTCATTTCGTATAGCGTGTAGCAATCTGAGCTACGAGACAATTAGTTCTTTTCCCAAGCAATAACATTAATAAGTATACAACTTGTTATGCCCTATGAAGAACGACATGTTCGTGAACTCTAAAACGCTTCTCTCACGCATGTGTACATATGCCTACACCTTAAGTGACCACTACAATTACGTTCAGTGCATTAGATTGCATCTCTCGTCCCCCTGTACACTGGTCCAGCTCCGCACGAAGCCACGCTACATCTTCCCGCTCCGCTGCCCCGTGTGCACACCTCGACCCCTCCCACCCGAGTTATCTGTACACTACATCTGTTTATGTTATGCGTCACCCGCAAGCCGCGCCGTCTCGTATGACAGACACCACTTTAGCAGTTTGAAATTGAAACGTCATTGTGTTCACGCCCCTGCTTGTGTTATTGTTCTGTATTGGAATTGAAGTATTGCACTTCAATCTCGGTCCGTTGTATTTTTGTTGCAACTTCGTAGTTTCTATTGCCCACTTGGATCTCAAGTGTGCTACTGTGTAGTCCCATAAATAAATTGAAACTGGATTTATATACCCCCGACGCGAGCTTGATGGTTAATTAGCCCAACATTAGATATGAAATAGTTTGAAGTGATAATTCTATACAATCGTAGTGGTATGCAATTCCATGCTGTACCACAAAGTAATATGAATTTTGTGGCTGGGTACTCTCTATAACAAATGTGCGTCAGTCGTCATAATTAAATACCAATATTAGTTCATTCCGGTAGACTATTTTGATGTTTCACTTCTACCATCTGTGAGTTGTACAAACACCTATTATCTCCAGCTTGTGCATTTTTGTTTTCTCTTTACCAAAATCATGTTGCTTTCTCAATAACGAATATTCTCATAACGCAACTATTGATCAAAAGAGGATGGTGGAGTAGAAATCAATTTCAATTACCTTCCACAGTTAGTTATAACAGTAGGTAGGTAGGTAGTAGGTCTCAGGCTTCCTATTGCTGTTCAGACGGCAGTTTTGTGTCTGCTGTCTGTGAACACACCGAGGTTGGTCCCTGTCAATACATTCGATTTGATAAAGCACAAATACTCGCGATAGGATGATCCGTGAAGCTATTGAAATAAAAAAACATCCAAATGTCAAAAGAGAAGACGCCTGGACGCTTACTTCTACGTGGGACACAGTATGATGCAATATATATATATATACATATATAGCTCTATGGTACAAGCGCTTTCTGCGTTAATCGGAATAAATTTTTAATTATATAAAATCCTCGTGTCCTTTCAATAACTTATGACAGAAGAATATTTGCCATCTCATTCCATCCGTGACTATGGAGCTTTAAGCTTGCGAAAGGGGGTTTCGGGGTCGTAAAGTACTTAATAAACCGCGATAAAATCCGTCAAATAGTTTCACTATAATATGTAACATCGCGTAAACCTAAGAAAACAAAATGTTGTTATTAAATCTGCATTTGCATGAAATATAAAACTATAATAATAATAATTTACGACATCAAAAGGTGGCATATTCACCTTGGGTCAGTGAACTCTGGCCTAACGAATACTTCGAATAATTTTGACTGCGGTTGCATCCGAATACGAGAATGAGGAAACAGAGAGTGCACCTATGCCTGTGCACACACTTGTGCAGCATAACATGTCCAGCGCAGTTGGCTCGTCTCTATAGAGATAGCCGCCGTAGCCTTGCTTCTGGTAGCGAGACGTATCTAATCAACGTGTACACAAACTGTGCCTACAACACGAATTGGTCGCCGAATTAACTTATTTTCACGAACATTTAAATTATCGTTTAACCGTAGCAAAATACCTGAGTGGATTGAAGAGTACTCGGTCTAACACATATTCATTCAATTCTTTCAATCAAATTTAGCCACATTACTTAGCTCAGCTCAGAATAGGTTAGTATGAAGTACTAAACGTGTGCGATAGTTAGTTATGAGTTTATAATTTTTTAAGGAAGCAATCGGATATAATTTCTGCAAATGAAGGAAATCGAGGAGAATGACGGCATCATTAAGTATCTCCATTAGAATGAGCTATCCATGATGATATAGTCAGTATTTTAGGAGTTTCATTGCTGTACAACAGAAACAAAACAACAATCGAAACACTGGAAAAGGCCTGGTTTACCACCGCCTAAAAAGGGGCTAAGGCGTTTTTTGGCAAATAAGGTTATGGCTTTATTATACTGGAACTCGAAGGGTGTGATTATGATTGACTAACCTGAAATCATCAATATTGTGGTCCATGTTCAAACACCATCATCATTTTATCGCGGTTTATTTAATTATTTAAATTATAATTATTCGTCTACTTTTAGTACATTATGAAGTCAGGACATCTGTCATCTCAGTCCACCCGTAACCATAGTTGCTGTAAAGCTTCTGAAACCTTGGGCTAGTTAAATACTTTTTTAACTTTTCACTTTCACCAAACAAAAGGTTTTTTTCTTTGGTGAAAGACTAGTTCGCCTTCCTTCAGGATCCCGTCCATTCTGATCTCTCGCCAATGCTGCTTAAGGGAATTTTGCTAGGCCATCCTTCCCTTCTTTGCACCAGAGTGATGAATCGCTGGCCCATGCCACAAAGGAGAAAGCCGAACTTCTGGGCTCTTTGCGTCGAACTCCTATTTGGATAATCAGGGAACTCCGCCGCCTACTCCCGCGTCGTGCTTACTCGATGCCGGATATTATGTCCTTGAAGAGTGCCGTGAGTAAAGCACTTCTTTCCCTGGACATTCATAAGTCGAGTGGGCCCGATGTATTTCTCCGATAGTGGTGCAAAAATGTACTCCGGATTCGACTCCGTTATTGACGCGCCTTTTCCGATTCTCCTACTCTATTGGCGTAGTCCCCAGCTCTTGGACGATAACTTTAGTGCACCCGATCTCTAAAACATTGACCGATCCGACCCATCCAATTGCAACCCTTTGTTTTCCAAAATTATGGAAGCTATTATCAACTGCCCGCACTTGCAATACTTAGAAGATCATCAAATAATTAGTGATATCCAGTACGGTTTCCGCCTTGGACGTTCAGCTGGTGATCTTCTAATTTTGAAACAGACATTGAACAAAAGAGGCAGTTGAAACCAAGGGGAGGCATTGGCGGTTAGTCGAGGTGTAGTAAAGGCCTTTGATCGGATTTGGTACACAGCGCACCTTTCAGAGCTTTATTCATACGAACTTCCCGGGAATCCCGCGATTGGATCACTGCCTTTGTGACAAATCGCAGCGTAAAGATCGTGGTATACGGCGCATGCTCCGCCCTTTAATTTTCAACGCTGATGGTCCCCAAGGCAGTGTTCTGTCTCCTACGCTGTTTCTTCTGCATATCAATTACATGTTGCATACTCGTGACCTTCATTGTTAGGCATGTGATACTAGGGATGCTTTATGTACTGGCCGTGCCAATATTTCCCGGGAACACTTCAACGAGTATCGGAACAAGCTTGTGTCTGAAGTCGAGGATTTGTTATCCAATGTCTCAGAATGGGGTGGACTAAACTTAGTTCCATTTAACCCCCATAAGACACAAACTCACGCGTTTACCGCTAAAAGTCACCTTTCGTGGTATCTCCTCGTTTTCATAACACCTACCTATCGGCCTCAACTTGTATCGGAATACTTGGTGTCGACATATCGAGAGCGACAGTTCCGCGGTCATTTGGAAACGAAAGCTAAATTAGCCTCAAAGAAGCTGGGCGTGATCAATATGGTAGCAAGCAGTACTTCAATCCAGCCCATCCGCTGCAACTTTACAAGGCACAGGTCCGACCGCATATGGAGTATTGGTCCCACCATTGGGCAGGGGCCCTGGAGTATCAGCTCGTTTCATTTGACCGCATACAAGGTAGAGCGACTCGAATCGTTGACGACCAAGTTATTTCAGTCCGCTGTGCGTCTTTTGTCGTATTTTTTATGGTGAGTGTTGTGAGGAATTATTCGGCCAATACCAATAGAACTCTATGTTCCACGCACATCACCTTGATGCCCGTAAATCCACTTCAGTGTTGGTGGCCAACTTCTTACCGCGCACAACTGTACTGTGGAACCAGCCTCCCTCGGTATTTCCGATCCGTTACGACTTAGAGGTCTTCAAAAAAGGATACCTATTTCTTAAGAGTCGGCAACGCGTCTGTGAGACGCCTTGTCTTACAAATGTCTATGGGCGGCGGTAGTCACTACCCACCTGCACGTATGCCCCCATCTCATAAAAAATGGTCAGACTATAAATTCTGATTACTACTGCGTCTTAATACGTCATTTACGAGAAGAAATAACAGAAAAGTGTGAAGGAATGCTCAGAAAAAAAGCCCTGTTTCATCCAAGATATCGCCTGTGTTCACACGGCTGTGCAATCAATTGCTGAATTCCACAATTGTGGCTTTGAACTATTACCGCATCCGCCTCATTCACCTGATCTGGCACCGTCAGACTTTTTTCTGTTCCCCAACCTAAAGAAACACTTGAGAGGCCTAAGATTTTCGATAAACGACGAGGTCGAAACAGCAAAAAAAGTGCATATTTTGATCCTATGAAAGAATCATTTTTTTCGATGGTCTACGAGTAAATGCTTTAAATGGGAGATGGCAAAAATGCATCGTACTTGTTAGTGACTATGTTGAAAAATAAAAATGTAACTGATTTAGTATGTGTCTATTTTCCTAGTTAGGTCGAATACTTTTCAATCCACTCTCTTTATAATAAAACAAACATATCCCGCGTTACCCGGCCAACAGCCCGCTGACTCCTTGTTTCAATTATTCGCAACTTGAATTGTGTTTTTAATGCAAAAGCTCTGTTTGACAAGCACCTGAGAGAGTTTAGACTTGTTCTCAAATATTTAAGCGTTGTTTAAAATTAAACAAAGGTGTTGAAAATTTAATTTCTTCAGTCTTTGATGCGAGGTAAAAGAGGGTTGGAATTACATTGTGCGAGTGTTTACTTAAAGCCAACGCTCGAGGACCGGCGGTCCTATAGGTTATAAAATTATATTTCTGATCTTTGCAACTTGGAAAATGTTAGAATCATAGGCCAGTTTCACCGGTTCTCACTAAAGTACAAGTATCACTAAGTTATTACCAGAATAACATTTTTAATTAAATAAAACTGAATATGTCATTTTTCAAGTTATTAACATCGCAAAATATTGGGTCCTTACATATGAAATTGACGTTTCTCGTACTGGCTATTTTAAAGACAAATTTCTCCTATTGGTAAGGAATTACAAATTCAAATTTGTACAGCTATTTACACGTGTATTTGTGTTCCGATAACCGTCGTCCATTTCTTTTCTGCTTCTGTTTTCTTCTGTTTGCGTCACTAATTTTACAATATGAAAAACTTAAAATATCGCATTATTTACAATCACGAGTTCGGTCGTGGCACTAGTGCTGCGGAAACGACTCGAAGGACGAATGATGTGTGTGGCGGTCGTGTTACAAAAGAAAACCCAGTTCGTTTTTGGTTACAACGTTTTCATTCTGGGAATTTCGACCCGCGAACAAGCCGTGGACGGCCTGTGATCCAAGTTGACAATGAAGAGTTGAAGCTATTGTGGAAGCAGATCCATCGCAAACCACTACCGAGTTAGCTGCTGGCTGCGATGTTATTGATAAAACTATTTTAATTCACTTGAAGCAAATGATGAATAATCATGCAAGAATCAAATATAAAAATTTCAGCCAGCTTGAAGGCAAAACCACGGCGACTCTCTCCTCTGTAGGCATTATAATTATATAATGTTTCAACGAACTTACCTGTGCATGAAGTTTAATCATTATCATACAAAGGCTTTATCCGAATATAATCAAAGTTATATGCCACGTCCCACCTCACCGGGTAATGACATAAATATGAGTATTGTTCGAAAAACTCATTAAGCATTATGATAGTAAAAGTTTAACTGAAATTCTGTTGAATGCCGGTTGAATTCTCTACAGTAATTTGACCCACGAACAAGGACACAATGGGTTAGGTCGGATCTCGAAATACGCCATACAAATTATTTCAATGTAACATACGATACAATTAAAACGGAGTGCAAGCGTACCTGCGTCATAGACAGGCGCATGTTGATCCGTTTGTGACCTCGAGTACTCGTTTTTAGTCAACTTGTACGATAGTCAACGAGTCTATCATGAAAAGAATTGTGGAAATGTGAAAATCTTTAGAGAATGGATGCTACCGTGAGACGATATTTCGGTACCACCTACCTAATTTTATTCTGTTTCCTAATTTTATTATATCTACCTCCCATCTGTCACCATCTGTGGAGTCACCTGGAACTGTAATAAAAGCAATAGTGGTACCATACCATTAATAACAATGTGTGACCTAATATTTATTTCATTTTATCTTTCATTCTTAGTAAACAGTCAACTGTTGACTTTATTTAAAGGTTAAAGCTACATGATGTTGAAGCACGGCTCGGTATCACAACGACCATCCACATATTTAAAACTAATTCAAATTATGATAATGATGATGATGGATTGAAGGTGTCTGCATCATATTCTGAGATTTATGTCACGACAGTAAATAATAAAACGTGAACAAGCAGGGTATGTGGTTAATTAAAATGTGTTTTTTTTTTTTGTGAAATATATATTGATGAGATTGAACTGTTATACTTTTTTTTTTGTTTACGCGAGGAAACGCATTTACCACCGACCGTGCGTGGGGTCCAGTGGTATGTTGTGGGGTTTGCGGCACGTTGTAGTGCAGAATACCCACTAAGACCACCGCAAGTGCAATCAGTACCGCTTTTGACGAGGTGCCCCGAGACAAAAAATCATTAGCGCATCTCGATGGCTAGTCAGCCCCCTAACAGACCGACTCCACATCCACAGATGGGGCTGTTCCGCACTTCAGGACGACCCCACCAACTTTGGGACAGTGCAATGGGGTAAGGTCCCCATCTTCGCCCCTTTGCGCCCCTTGAGAGAGTGAGTGTTCGTCAAAGAGTAACACCTAGACCTGGCGGAAAATATGAGGCATTATGACAGGATCTATCGAACAGCTTGTCCCCTATTATAATAATCAAGTGCGTGTCGGGCCACATGTTCCGTAGTTTTACAATTGCCAAGTGCTAGTCGACCCCACACAATTAGGATTCTGCACCAATACATTCACGTCAACCAAGAAATGGACTGACATTTGCGGGAATATATACTCATTTTGTATGCAAACGAACTGCAAAGACAATAATATTCAATGGTCCCACTTTTTTGAGGTACGGCTAAATGTTACAAATCTATAAATAATTTAAATTATAATACGATTGTAATAATATACCATTCATAACCCCTTAATTTAAATAGATGAACAGAAAAAAATTATAAAAATCCTTTTACAGAATATGTTAGTAATTATTACCTCGCCTGGTAAACTTGCATTACAAAGTTATCCAAACCCTTAGCGTAGCCAAAGCGAGGGTGTTACAATTCACATTTGGAAATAAAGATACAGTCGGAAAGAGAAACACAATTATCATAAAGAACACGTAAAGCTGGAAGCCGTCCCCAATAACTCAAGGTGTACCGATTGAAATTCACGGGGCCTCAAGCGCCCCCGAGACAGAGTAGGGTTAAGGGAAACAATATTAAAGATCGCTGCGGACTGTATACATTACATTAGCATAGCTTATGTTAATGTTAAAAATAGCTATAGTTTGAACTATATACAGATGCGTTGCCTTCTTTTCCTTGTCCTCTCCAATGGGCCTACGGCTACTCACAGACCACACGAAACACGTAAGTATAGCTGTCACTTTACGGAGGTATCATATGATCGAGAGGTGCCTCCTCGATCGTGCTGTCCATTCGGTTGCACTGCAGTTTGTTTCTACCACCTACCGAAGTCAAAGGTTCTGTACCGACGAGTGGTACCTATAAGTTGGACAAGTTGCAATACTCACAAGTATTAAAGCTTGACAAATTTATAGTTAGGGGCACATACACTCTTTTTGTATGAAAGTATCTACATATAATAAATTTGTGTGTAAAAATATAATAAATTATACAGAAATACCTAATCTCGACAAACGGACAGACAATCTAGGTGACAGGGTTCCTTTTATCCTTTGGGTACAGATCAAAAAAAAAGACAACAATAAATATAAATTTGTAATGAACAATTAGAATCATTAATATATGACGCACAAAGATCCGCAAGTTAACGAATTTCATATAAAATTTCAAACGAATTTTCATTAATGTAGTAAACCCTCCACCAGAAGTGTCAGCTTCGTGTACCGGTCACACAACCCCGTGGCACAAAGTGGGTCATGATTATACAATATGAATATCCTTACTAACGAATATGCTATGCACTGTGTTTTACCTTTAGACTTTCATTAAAGAGTCCGTTGCGCGTGCCAAATGGAATTAAAAATTAATGTCATTCGTCCGATGGATATTACCAATTAACCTCGTGCGTAGCGATGATGTCCATTATCTGGAAATGATTCGATCCCCCGCTCATCTCCTAAAAGGCTTGATGATATTTTATATCAAACCTGGTGGTTTTTTGTCGATAATGATAAAAGAAACACCAAGTTATATAGTGACCGTCTCAATACCGTCCGTGTGCAACTGTCAAATTATGCGCTTTATAAAAACAATTTAAACGCGTAAGATTGACATTTCAATGAAATATGTTTAAATTTGGAACACATTTCAAATAGATTCTACATTGTAAAGACGACTTAAAGTCACACATGTTAGATTGCATTTGCAATCCCACATGGCTCAAGCCTTGTCATGGCGGTGGGGCTTAGTAGGCTGGGGTGAACCCAAGCGAAGCCAATTGAACAATTATGTTATCGCAAAACATAAATGTAATCGATTTATATAAAAGAAAAATCCAATTCGCGGGATAGTCTTGAAAACTTGAAATTTGGCAGGTACGTTTCTTTTAGATTGCAAACATCAGCTAGGAACGATTTTTACGAAACTCCACCTACGCACCTTATGTTTTTGGTGTTAAGCTAGTAAATAATACAACGAAATCTCTATGTAACGAAACTGAAAAAAATCCTAAATATTTGATACATTTACAGCGAGTAAAGTAATCTATGACAATGACAATAATATACAAAGTTTTATAGACAACAATTAATTTTAACAAGGTCTACAAAATGTGCCATCACCGACCCTATCGAAATATTATATTAATTACGTATTGTGAAATTCATTATTTAACTGTTACAGGTACCGATATTCGTTAAGTAGTGGTTAATTATGACCTATTGGGGGGGGCAAAGTATGGGCATAGTAATTATGTCGATGTTCATGGGCGTCGGTAGTGTAAAAAGGCTCTGATTACTCGTTTGCCCCCCTATTACATAAAAAAAACTTCTTAATATGTTCATATTTTGGCTGGTGGTTTTTTGATAAATGTGTTCGTAATGTAAAGGCATATTTTGTGTTATATCTTCCGCAATAAAATTGCTATATTAAAAGCCGTTATGTTAAGGTTTACTGTAATCCTTTATATTTTATTCCTGTTGATGTTTCCAATCCGGTATTCTATGTGATTTAATTTTATAAATAGTTTATTATTCAAGTTTTAATATGAATTTCCATAAAGATGCGACAATTCATTCCATCAACTGTAGCATATCATGTAGGCGTATTAAAGAAAGGTTCTCAAGGTGAATATGAATGGGTCGGGTCCATAGACATCCACACAACTAGCGTTTGACCTTCTGTACTTAAGTGTTTGTCCATCCTAATCTCTCACAAGTTGCATACGCGACTTTGCAAATGCAGTAATTATATTGTAACCCTACAATATAAGGTATACGTACAAAAACATGAGCAGTTACGGAAAAATCGTGTGAAAAGTGTTTAACGACAGCATAAAAATAGTTGCACAAAAGGTTCGCGAACTTTCGCTCTCAGGTAATTCCTGGCAAAGTGTTTTTGCCGGAAAATCTCGTTCCGTTTGTTTTTCCACCCGTTAAGTTTTGTTACTAAAGTTTTTTCTTTGTATATGTCTTTAGATCAACTTCCTTTTACCTGAAATAGTGCTGAAAAATTGTGAAAGTTTTCCATTTTTGTGGTTGAGCCAAATACTCGGTTAAAATTTAGCTTAAAGTTAAGTCGATTTCATTGTGGTAGCAGTATTCTTATGCCCGTTCTAGTATAATCGTCTCAAAATTAAAATATTTTTATTTAAAACAGTATGTTATAGATGCAACCACTCAAGCGCAGACCTGGAGAAGAAGCAATCGCAACTAGTATTTAGCGGACTTCAAAAAAGAGGGAGAATTTCAATTCGACTGTTTGTCGTTTTCTTTTCTATACACGTCACATCATCAACTGTGTACCAATGATTTGGCAGAAGCAAATAAACTTGCCTTTGTCTTGGCACCGACTTCAAGCATATTATGTATTTTAATTAATATATTCAATGTTCAGTTTAGTATATTTCCAACTTTTCAGTGCATTGTTTATTTCATTTATCACTTTTCTTAACATTTTTGCTATCAATTATGTTATATTTGTCTTTTCATTTCTCACTAATGTTATTGCCAATACAATTAATTGGGGATTTTTCTATGAAATGTTGAAAAATGAATAATAAACATTAAAATGTTTATTTTAATATTAGCAACTTTTACATGAACATTATACGAATAGAGCTCGGAACGTTCCCTTAATACCCTTAAGAACTTGATACGTACAGTGTGCAATAAAAATTAGCATATGCAACTGTATGAATTAAGCGTTGTAAGCCGCTACAGCGAAGCTGTATCACCAAGTTGTACGTCTCAATCGTTGGCAAACATTATGCGATGGCATGCGCGCGATATTCTCAAATTTGTAATTCGAATATATATGTGCCTGCAATTTTCGAGCTTGGGTAATTGTTACATTCGTAAAGTTATAATTCGATGTATATCATTTAACTAGCACTAGAGAATCGTTCAAGACTTACATTTAGAATACCTAATGAACAAGATATTTCATATTTGGAATATCTGAATTTAATTGCTTGGAAATAGTAGCGTAGGGATAATTGTGATTGAAATATCATAATAAAATATTTGGGATCTTTGAGATTTCGCCTATAGAATTAACGGCCTATTAAAAATGTTGTACATATTTACTACCGTGCCTTGTTAAAAGAGTTGCTATACAATTTTATGAAGTTAGAGAAGCAGTCTTGTGTGTCTACTTTACGTCTATGCAGTAATGCGTAGATTTGTGTGACTTGTGGAGCTACAGACTCACAAACAGAATTATTATTTAGTCACAAAGCTCTAGTAATAACTTCAAGGCTGACGTTCAATTTCACGTCTCACTCGTCGAATTTCATAAGTGTAAATTTAATGATAATCCAATATTCACAAAATGTACACCGCATTTCATAGATACATTTTATACAATGAAACAATCCGAATTATTGAAATAATTTCACCGTACACGTCACAAATGTGCCGATAGCGAATAAGCTGATAAATATATAATTGCCGTTTTTCATTGCGTTTCAGTTACTAACATTATATTATGTTTTTATATATATAACAAACGAGAAAACGGGGCCTCTTTTCGACCTCCGAGGCCCATAAACATCCACCTAATTACTATGCCGATGCGTTGCTCTCCTTCATTGTAACCTTAGAAGGTCGATTTAGGAAATTATTTTGCTAAGACATACATAGGTAAGGTATATTTTACATTGCAAAGGAGGCAAACGGGCACGCGAGCCACGTAATGGTAAGTGACCACCAACTCCCATAGACATTCACAACACCAGAGTTCTCACAAATGCTTTGCTGCACAGCATTGCCCCCTCAAAGTAAGAGGGGCAATCTGGACCTCGTCGCGTTTCATACAGTTTGTGAGTTTCGCGAGGTTTCGTTAAAACGTAAGAGATGTTTATATTATAACTACCGAAACTACTAAGACAACTAACTATCGAAAGGATGGTAATGCTCCGCAGCCGCCTTGTATACTTTATTAAAATTACGGGTGTGCCGTAGTCTGGCGCGTCCGAGAAGGACCGAGGCTTGCCCACATGACGCCGCCGAGGTGTAAAGTGACAGCTATGCTGTTGAGATTCATGCGGTTTGTGAGTAGCTTACGGCCCATTGGAGGAGAAGAGGAAGGGAGGTCAAAGCCTCTGCATGACAATAATGA
>JAFELO010000102.1:21889-74344 GCA_017140195.1 Eumaeus atala | reverse complement strand
GCGTTCATTGAAAGAGGCCTGCAGTGGACCGATAGGGGCTGATAATGATGATGATGATGACTCATAACTCACGTGTGCGAAATCCCGCGTGTTCATGTTCATTGAATATCCCGGGTCGGGTACACGGACTTAATAGGCCTTTAGAGATTAACCGTCGTAGCCGAAACTCGTCGCACTCGTAACTCATAGCAAACTTTACGAAGAAAAGGATATTAATTAGCCTGCAGCCGCGTCCAGCCACAATAACTCATAGTTCCACAGAAGTTTCACTCACGACTCGGATGCGTTAAAAACTACAAGCGTAAGGCTACGACGCACTAACACTTAATATATTTTGTACACTTTGTTAAGTCATTCGTTTGGCATCCGTTTGGCGGATTAGTGACATTGCTCGGACATGCCGTGCATGTTGTGCCAGAGCATGAATGTATGTATAATAAATATTTAATAAAAAATTCTATAATATATGTCTGAAATATTGCCGTAAATATTTCCGTCTTGGCGTTCATTGATAGAGAGAGCCTATATCCAGTCTTGTCGTGGCGGTGGGGCTCAGTAGCCTGGGGTAAACCCAGGCGAAGCCAATTGAGGGGGATGCTCCTCGCACCCCTCTTATAAGAAGAGGGGGTAAAGAGTGGGTGGAGAAGAACAACGGAAGGAGGGGCTTTTGCGCACGGTCCATGGGGCGAGGATGGGAACCTCGCCCCATTGCACTGTCCCAAAGTTCTGTAGTGCGGCACAACACCATCTGTGGAGGTTGATTCAGTCACTTAGGGGGCTGATTTGTCGTCGATTTGCCCTGATTATTTGTTGTTCCGGGGCTTCTCATCGAAGGCGGCACTGATGGCACTCGTGGTGGTTTTCATGGGTATTCGGCACTATATTGTGCCGCGAGCCCCAGATACCACTGGACCCCACCCAGGGATAATGAAGGCGAGTAAATGCGTTTCTCAGCGTCAAAAAAAAAAAAGAAATGCTTTCGTTGTCTAGTACCTGTGCCACAAGTCCTTAAGGTACGTACCACAGGGCCACGCTAGCACCATGTGCTAAGTCCACACATGCTATTATTATTGTTGTTCATTAAGGACAATATGAAATCATTCACAATAGATTCGCCTTAAGTCACTTAATTCTCTTGCGCAGCATTCACTTCAGAATCAGGGTCGCTTTTAAGGGGAAAATCCAGTCCCGTGGCGGAGCGCACGCAACACAGTTCTGTCGCCTATATGTACATATTCAAACTTTAGATTTGATAGATTTTTCTTCAGTGTCTGTTTCAAACATACAATAATGTTTGATCCCCATTTGAGTTACCTCAATAGAAACCAACAAACAAAAAACGCTCCTCGTGTTCTTAACATCTTAGATTTACAGTTTTTTGGAATTACGTATACTAATGGTACTACTAGATTATTATTAGACTCGTATTAATTTAAAACTCATGTAATAAATCTAAAGTTATTACATGAGTTTTAAATTGAGTTAATAATTATAATAAATGAAATTATAATTAATTACATCTTTTGGGTACAATTAGCGAAAATGCGATTTCCTGAGCAGTATGAAGTGCTCTTATATCGCGGGGCACGCTCTTAATGGGGCAATTTAATTTTCTCACAACAGCCAGAAGGCAATAGCAAGTGGATACTCTTTGAGTTTGCCAAGTTGTTAGATTGCAGATATTGCTTTCCTACCTTACTGCGCATGGATATATAATTTATAGATACACTTTTACTGTGATATGTTCAGAATATTGTTAGTGTTTTTATAAGTGCTGCTTTGTAGAAAAACTGTTGTTGTCATATACTATGTAAGTATACATGATATGTGAGTGCCAATGGTGGTATATACAATACGCATAATATGAAATAAATAGCAATGTCATCAAATAGCATTTTGTATATCTATCGATATTCTTTATTATTTACCGTTATCCATGAAAAGTAATAACAATTTAGTTTTGGCTATAGGTACGCTTCTTAATTATAATCTAATCGGACGTCCAAATTTAGCTCTAATTATAATAATGATAAGAAACAATATTAAAGTAAAGATACGGTTTACCGGAAAAGCGAGACTTGTGAAATAGCTACAGCGCAGCGGTGTACCGTACACTAGAACGTCACAAGATCAACATAAATATGCTTTCGCGTTTATAATGTAAGTATGATTTTACTATATCAAGTAAGTCAAATCAAATTCCTTTTACTGCGAGGTAGTGGCGTGCATGCCAACCGTACGATAATTTCATGCCAACGTACGATATAAGTTACTATAATGTTATCGTACGCATATTGTACGATAATTTCTGCTACACTTCCTTCTGTATTTTTAATTGTTGTTACGCGTAATTGTCATACACAGGAAAAGAATAATAACGTTGGATAACTACAAAGTGTGTAACAAACGTGATAGACCCAAACAATCATTTCAACCAGATTTCCATGTAAAACCATTTCAACCAGATTCCATTGATAGGATAGGGCCACCATCTAGTCCATAACATTCCATCCAACATAATTTCGGCCTTATTTATGCCTTATATCGTCAATCTGATTACAGGGACTGCAGTCTGTAACATCTAGCACTAACATAACATCGATGCGGTATCTGTTTAAATACTAATTCTTACAGTACAGGTCCGATTCAAGTTTCAGAAACAGTTTGGCATCAATTCGCGGGGCCGTTTTAATAAATAACCAACCAACCCAGAATTCAATTACACTAAGATTTATAAACAAACTCTCATCGTCGTCAGCTCCGTAATGTCCGCATTTCCTACGTAATTATTATTTTTTATTATGTAAACGATACCCACGATGCCGTGCGTGTAGAGAGTATATTTTTTTTCGGTTCGCAATAATATGAACAATTATTAACAATATTGTTATTAATTGTGTGTGTGTGGTGTAACTTAAAAATTTGAGTATAAACTATAAAATCTTCACGCCTGTTATCCCCGAAGAAATCGGCAGAGGTGTGTTAGTACATGCACAACTCGTAAGTCCAGTAGGTATACTAGAACACACATGATTAGCCAAAGTATTGAGGCCCATGATAACAGTTGTCCGACCTGGAGATTGAACCCAGGACCCCACGCGGCAAACGGTCTTAACGGGCGACGCCCACACAGTTACACCACAGAGACAATTCCCTATGACTATCTCGTAACAAACTTGCGTGATAAGTGTGTCTGTGTGTGTGTGTGTGTATGTGTGTGTGTGCGTGTGTGTATGTGTGTGCGTGTGTGTGCGTGTGTGTGCGTGTGTGTGTGTGTGTGTGTGTGTGTGTGTGTGTGTGTGTGTGTGTGTGTGTGTGTGTGTGTGTGCGTGTGTGTGTGTGCAAGATTTAATGCATTTATAACCATCCCTCCTGAATATGTTCCTTATCACGATATATTTACTAACAAGAAATACACACTTGTTGTCTCAAAGAGCTTTAATTGTAAATAACTCAACATATAAATAACATATATATATATATATATATAAGGAGATGTGTTTACTTCACCGACTTGAATGATTCATTAGCGCGGGAAAATGTGCGAATTAATTTCTTCGCAGTCGTGCTCTGCATGTGAGATCTAGTGTCGGGCTACAAACTAATAGCCATTTATTTTATAGCGTGTGAATATAATGATTTCTTTTTACACATTGTAAGTGTAATATGATAAGCAGTACATTACTAGTTTCTGGAATAAAATTTCTATGTGTTAATATGTCTCGGGAAATCGAGTCTACTAAAAAGAAAATTTCAATATTTTCTGGTTAAAAAAACAAATGTTTCTAGATCTAATACGAGTTCGATAACTTTTTCGCCGTGACCGGCCCTAGGTCGAAAGATGTTTGAAACTCGCGACTGTTAAGCCTTAATACTGTCTTGAGATTGCCGATATATTAATCTTGTATAAATAAGACCTAAATTATGTTGGACGGAATGTTATCGACTAGATGGTGGCCCTATCCTATCACTGGAATCTGATTTAAATGGTTTTACATGGAAATCTGGTTGAAACGGTTGTTTCAGACTTTCACGGTTATTACACATTTTGTAGTTTTAACGGGTTTTAACACGATACTTAAAATACTTATTACAAGGTAATGGCAAAGTGTTTTGTAAATACCTTACTCGACGTTTCGTTTATATCGATATCATATCGATGTAACCGAGATAGAGAACAACAACAAGAACTACAGTTACTGTAATATCTGGCCCGTAAAGGAAGAGTGGATACGCTACTAATTGAATGCGACATGTTAAGCAAATCCAAGAAAAGGAGAAAACCTTGAGTAAGTTTCTTTAAGCCTAAGGGGGCAAACGACCAATCGAAGTCTTTTCATGGCTACCGACGCTCATAAACATTCGCATGATTGTTACGCAGATGCGCTGCCCTCCTATGATCCCCACGAAAACCGGCTACTCACAAACCGCACAAAACGCGACAGCGACGCTGTCACTTTACGCCGGCATCAAGTGAGCGAGAGGTACTTTCCCAGTCGTACTGGCCTAATTCCGTTGTATTGGAGGATGCACCATACATGGCACTACCTCCTCCTGAACAGCATGGCACTACCTCCTCCTGAACAGCATGGCACTACCTCCTCCTGAACAGCATGGCACTACCTCCTCCTGGACAGCATGGCACTACCTCTTCTAAAAGTAAGTATACAGTCCCTTACAAGAAACACCACAAGAAAACTTAACTAATGACGGGACAATGCATTTAGGTCAGCTTTTCTGCCTGGCTCCTTGTTCCTGTGCGTTGGCTTCCTCTTCTGATAAGGACGACACCCGTACCACCACAAAGAGTACTAAACCAGGAATATCCATACCCCACATCTTTCCATAGTTTTGATCATACTTCTATTTTTATCAAAAACATATGCTCCCCCATTATTGTGATTTTAGATTATACATACGAATACTAAAACAATATACATTTCAGATTATATTTCGATTGCCGATTGTTCGTCATACGGCATTAGTGTTGTATTGAAAGTTATTTCGCCACTGACGGTAGCTGCTATATTTTTCATTTGTCTCTTCCTAGCAAGTGTTACAAACTTAACAATGTTAATAGGAGAACGGTACGTAAGACTATAATGTGCCGTAGACGTACTCGTAGTTAAGTGTATAGCAAGAGGTAGTGGCATGCTACATTGCAGCGGAGTTCGGCCGGCACGCGGGGGATTTACTTCTCGCTCACGTGTCACCGCCATACAGGGACGGCTAGGCTGTCGCGTTTAATGTGGTTTGACAGTAGCCCATTGGAGGGGAGGAGGTAGAAGGGAAAGGCCCCTGCATGAAATTAATGCTATGGATGTATATGAGCATCGGTAGTCGTCAAAGAGGTCCGATTTTCATTTGCTCCCTTTACTCTAAAAAAATCTAAGTCGCCCTATAGGTCGATATTGGGAAATGGAGGGAAACCTCACTTGATCCACACTCCGCAGTCATCTTGGTTTTTTCTGTAGGTATGCACGTAAAAATAATAAGTCGAAAAAACGAAATACTGTTATAATCTTATTGACCGTCGTGCCACGGTATGATCAAATGGAAAGTTTGATACAGTTTTTGTGACAGCAGGACGGTTTATGGGGGTATGACTTAATGTTATGATCACCCGGTCATTTGGCGAGATCCAGTGGGCGAGATGAGTAATCGAAGCTAAGCATGTGCGCTGCTTAATACATTTTGGGTATACGGAACGTACATGCATAAACTTTTGTCAATACACACGAGTAACCGTGTAGGATATAAGTGTTTATATTTAACATTTTGTTGTGACTATGTAAAATGCACCTACTGAAGTTTTGCAAAAAGTTTTTGATGGACAACTCGATTCATTGTGTTGCTCGAGCTTGGGTAGTACAGAGGTACTTGCGCTCTCCCTATCATGGTTCAAGCCTTGTCGTGTCCATAGGATCAGTACCTGAGCTGAACCTAGACACCTTGAGATAAGCCAAATGAGTCGAGGGAGCTTTTTGTACCCCACCTATATGAAGAGGGGACTAGAAGGCAAGGTAAGGAGGTATGAGAACCTCCCCCCAATGACCTATCCCGAAGTTGGTGGGGTGCCCCTTCTGTGAGAGTGATTATTTGTAGCGCCGGGGCACCTTACCAATGACGGCACTGACAGCACTCGCGGTGTTTTTAGTGGGTATTCGGTAATATAATGTGCCGCGAGCCCCACACACCACCCAGTGAGCGCAGGTCCCGGGGCAAGTGATGGCTCGTAAACGCGTTTCTCGTGTCAACAATAAAGAGGTACTTCTGCTCTATATACCAGGAGAGGAGATTGTACCAGGAGATTCGACTATTTTTTTTTTCCTAGGTACAAAAATAGTTCAAATTCTTGGTCGAAAACATTTTCCATATTTATATGTTTGCATACTGTTTATTAGTTAGAAGCCATACCGACAAGTCAAAAGGCAGAGAACTAAAGTTTCGATATCACGTGAAGAATAAGCTCGCTGAAGTGGCAATGGGCTGATCACACACTCAGAAGAACAGATGACAGATGGGCCACTAAGGTTCTGGAGTGGAGGCCACTTTTAGGAAAACGAAATGTTGGTCGATCGTTCACCAGGTGGGAAGACGACTCCTTGCAGTAGCCGGGATGGATCTGAGTAGAAGTAGATCGGCTGTCTTGTCGTTCATTGAGAGAGGTCTGTGTCCAGCGGTGGACCGATAGGGGCTGATAATGATCATGATGTTGATAGCATCTATTTATTATAAACCCAAGACCTATCAGTTTTATGATTATGTTTTTTATTTTAGTCAAACCGAAGCTTTAGTGAACATAATATTAGGTTATCCTGGTAATAATTAGCACTAACAGACTGCATGCAGCTAATCTCGTCGTCGTCCCCCCTCCTACTACCTAATTTTAGCTTTAACTCTGTATCTCCTTACTCGCGGGGCAACTTTTAACAGTATAAGGAGGAAAAGGAGGGGCCTCCGGCAGCTCGTCCCGTACTAAAATTACATGTTGTCTGACGGCGGTGAATATAAGAGCTTACAAGCATTTATAGTTTACATTCACGAAGCTCCCCGTAAGCTAATATAAATAACATCCATCGGTGGTAGGCTCTACCTCCAGACTGATGAGTTTATCTTGTTGACGAAAGTTGATCTTGTTCATATTATGAACAAAATCTATTTGCTTCAGCGTGTGTCTCCATAAATTAATAAAAAAATGAAACGTTCTCGCGGTAGATGCAGAGAATGACTGCAAAATATTCCCCCACCAATCAATGTACAGTACAGACTGATTGGAAAAACGGCTAAAGCTACTACTGCCACGAAAAATTAGACGATCCATCACCACGACCACATGGCCAAGAGTATACGACAAGAAAAAACTACTTTATTGAACGCTTAATGTTTATATTTTGCTGATAAGTACGCGTGTACCAGATAGTGATAAAGACGAGTGGTCAGACGCCAAACAATGGGTATTTTTAAAATATCAATGCCTAATAATCTGAGCTCGAATGAATCGTCCGTAAATTCGCCGCCGACGTGCCCTGCATTCAAATACAACGTCAAAGAACAGAGGCGAGAAAAGCTTTCTCCGGGTGCACAGAGGGACGAAGGAACAGAGAGTAAATATTATCACTTTTGATCTGTCTTAGCAATTTTTGTTTGGATATAAATAGGTAATGGTAAAAAAATACTTTAAACATAGTCTCTCCGTAAATATTGTAACAAAGATTAAAATTTTAATTGCAAATAACATTTATTATTTTTACAGTGTTAACACACAAGTGTGTTAACACTGTAAAAATAATAAATGTCGTGTTTAATATACAAATATAAAACTATTAAAAATATATAGAGCTTATTCGAAGTGATCTTGCAATACAGATCTTTAAACGTTGAGGCCAGTTATCAATATAAGTACCCACTCTTTCCATGATGAAATTCTTTACTGTCAATGGTGTGGATTGTTTTAGGAACTCTAAATTATCACGGCGTTTAGAGCAAGTTTTACTCTCTAAAACTGACCATAAAGATTGGGACTAGATAAAAGGCAGTGTTCAGCTCACTTGAAGTTCGTACCGTTCTTTTTAACCAAGATTAACCAAGGTTCGAGCTTTATGATCTGGTAATCTTGTTTGTTAAAATGTTGCTCAGTTGTAAAAGTTATTTCATCCGTAAACAATATCTTTTGTGACCTCCCTTCATAGGCTTATAGGCTGTATGTCCTAAGTCATCTCTTAAAATACGCGACATAGGTCTATATGCTATCTTCATTTTCCGAAATAAATCTTTTACTTTTAGACAGGATTTCTTCGAGTTATTTTGTTCTCGTTATCACCCCACTCCATCTTAATATCGCAAAATATTGTACCATGTATTGGCGCCAAAAGAATGAAACCCAATGAACAATCGTATGAAAACGACTGATTCCAGATTGAAATGTAATATGTTTTTAGTTTTTATTATAATTGTATTTAGAATAATATAATATAATAATAATATCTGTGGACTTGTCACACCACGTTAGCCTAGTCATGTGGTAAGTATTGTGTAGGGACTTGTGTTACAGGCACTAAATAACGTAAATATATTTAATATTTTTTTATATATTTAAGAAATCTTGTATATTTAAGATTTTTATTATAGATATACACATATGAACATCCATGACCTAGGCGGGATTCGAACCCGCAACCTCTAGCGTAACACGTGGACTAACCGCCACGTTACCAACTGAGCCAACCGGTCGTCGCTTTATGGCCACACTAAGACTGTTTTTTTTTTTTGCATTAGGGGTCGAACAAGCAATCGAAATCTTTTAACGACTACCGAAGCCCATGGATATTCGCATGATTGTTACGCAGATGCATTGTCCTCATATCATCCCAAACCCCCAATGAGCCACTGGCGACTCACAAACGCGACAGCGACGCTGTCACTTTACGCCGGTGTCAAGTGATCATATATTAATTACTTTGGTATCGCTTTAAGGAAATTCTGTAAACATATTTATACTATGTGAAATAAAATAAATTAATATTTAAATTAGATTGGCATACACGTGTGGGAAAGATGAGTGTTGGTAGACCTTTAATAACATATGGAGATCACGTGAGCTCGTTGTTTCAACTTGTATGCTAACAGGTAGAGATTGGCAATATTTGGTTTTAAATAATGGATGAAACATGAAAGGCTTATTATGTTTTTTATTTGCAAACGAGTTTGTAATTTTCAAGTCGCCGCTTTTATTCTGACCCAACACAAAACTAGCACGCTCTAGAGTTTAGCAGTCTGTGCGTCTCAGTATGCGCAGTCTCCTCGATCCGGACAGCGCGTCTAGATCGGTGTATAATCCCACCCTGCACTACGTATCATTAATCCTACACAGCGTGACGAGGCGAATTCTAAAGCATTATTATAATACGAACATAAATCATAAAATCACGTCCATCTCTCAGTGGCTAGGGTTTAAAGTATAGGTGCTCTTCACTCGAGGCGCTCTCGTATGATTTATATTTGAGGTATGAAGTGAGAATCCTAGATACAAAATTTTATATTATAGTAAGAGACAGTGCAGAAGCCATTGTTGTCCAGCACGTCAAGGAAAGTACCTGTCGTTCATATAGTACCAGCGCAGAATGAAGGCTACTACGAACTACGTCTAACACTAGGCCATACATGCTGCCCACAATGGTTCATGCCTTGTCGTGGCTCAGACGGGGCTCCGTAGCCTGGAAGAATAGGGCGACTTGGCGAAGTCAATTGATTCGAGGAAGAGCTTCTCTTTATACGCCTCTTATAAGAAGAGGGGACTAAAGAGCAGGATTAGCAGACGCTCTTTGTATCCCACTTATAAGAAGAGGGGACCAAAGAGCAAAGGAAGGCGGCGTTTTTGTGCACGGGGCAAGGGGCAAGGGTGGGAACCTCACCAAAGATGCGGTTGTCCCGCACCGCCGAACAAACACAGCGACTTTGGGACAGTGTAAGGGTGCGGTTCCTATCCTTGCCACAAGCACAAAAAAACGCTTCCTTATTTTGCTCTTTTCTCCCTTCTTCTTATAAAAGGGATACAAGGAGCGCCACCTCCTTCAGCTCTTTAGTCCCCTCTTCTTATAAGATGCACAATTACCTCTTGCTTTCTCTATGTACTCGCCATAGCTTCATGTTATATAAACCTAGCCTCCCCATTTGGCCAGGGGAATAAGTGGTCTGAATAATTGAAACATTTTTTCAAATGGGTTCAGTAGTTCCTGATATTAGCGCGTTCTTACACTTCAGCTTTATAACACACATAATTTTGCCGTTTGTTCGAGTATTGTAAGAGATCCCATGCGATACTCGGACAGTAGCACCACCATCAAAAATCGGTCGTCATCTAGGCTATACTCACTCTGAGATTGTGTTCTCCGAGAATTATTTAGCTCAGGTGTCAGTCATTAGCAGATGGACCAGCCAGCCAACAGACCGTCGATGTCGATAGATCGTGGTATTTTCATGCCACATGGAATCCAATCCAGAAAAAATACTTTAGTTGGTTTAGTTAATGTTGCAATAAATTTTAAAAAATCGTTTACCAGGCTAACATAACGTTATAAGATGTTATGGATACATTATGACATTTTATACCAGGGAAGACAAACGTAGCGCAAGTCCCCCAGTGATTGGAAGCGCAATCTCATTTCCTTCAGGTTTTATGTGTTCACGGGTCCCGGCACATGAGCAGTGGAGCTGAATGTTTATTTGACGTTATTTTATAAAACAATATTGTTGCTCTGGGTTCTATAAATCAGGTGACGCAACATTATAACTCCTAACTGATAATAAGTACTTTTCTTTTTTATTTAGTACTTGTAAATTTACATTTAGTGCTGTGTCTCGCTTTATATAGGAAATACGAGAATTATTTTCCTATCTTCATTTTCAACTAGGATCAAACCACCACCATCACCAGCTCTCTCCAGCATTACACACCTCTTAAGAGCACCAGTTATTTTTTCGACATTAAGAGTAGTTTTTGGATAAAATACTAACAAAAGCTTAAAAAACTTAATTAACAACTATTATGAAACTTACATAAAAATAGTTCTGCAAGTACATATCCTTTTTAGCGGACTTTAAAAAGGAGGCATTTATCAATTCGTCTAGATTTTTTGCTATTTTGTTCCCTCAGACTGGGTGAACCAATTTCTATTATTTTTCTTAGAAAGGATACCGTTTGAAGTTCGTTTTATTGTCACCAAGCCATGATCTGGTGATAATGATGGTAGAGAGAGACTCCGCGTCAGCCTAATTTAGCACTTGGCAAAAACGGTCTTAAACACTTAATCTGTGAAACCATTGTCGTGGACACCGAATCGTTGACGACCGTTCAAGAATATTTTACAGACGCTTCACTCGGAGGTCTTGGGTAGTGTATCTTTAAAATTTGGCAGATAACGATTTCGTATGATTTAAAAAAGTATATTATTAGGTGTAACGCTCCATACATTTACAAGGTGCGGGATTTTCGTTTTTTTTTAATCAGTTTATTTTAATTTTTTTAGCTCCTTTATGTCATACAAGTAGGTTTATTGTTTTTTTAAGTAAAATATTTTTGAAAACTCGTAACCAGATTAATTTAGCCTTGAAGCATTTCCTGTATTACAAATATAAACATAATACATTACCACATGTAAAAAGGGAAGCAAAACATATTGTCTAATAGAAGGGAGCGTATCGTTTGTCTTGTATAATTTTGTATGACAAATGTTTGTTCGAAATGGAGATTTTCAACGTCGCATGTATAATATATAAAAACAATATAACCTATTTCGGCAATTATACAATAGGGCTGTCAAATTTTGTTAAGCTGAATTTTCAGCGATAAATAAACAGATCGATATATGATTCTGATCTGAATTACTTGACGGATTTTCAGTGAGGTGTCGTTAAATTTGTGTTAATAATACAGCCTGACTGTAAAAACGTCTTCCAACTAGTTTTGTTTTTCTTTTTCAGACTGGATTCGAGTTCTTTTTTTGTTCTTTTCCAGATGTATGTTCCAGATCATTTTCTTAATTTCTATTTGAATGACAACAAATGAAGGAAAATCCTACTACTATTAATATTTATGTTTCTTATTATATCGAAAATATTATATAATTTATGGTGAGGTATAAATAGATATTGTTAGAGTCTGAATAGAAAAAGGTCATCGGTGCAATGTGATTATTTAACGGATTGTGTACTTCTCATTTGCGAAATCACCGAAATGAATATTTTCCAATCTTTTCTATCTACCTATTTGAGTTCTTTCTAGCTTTGAGTAAAAAAAAATATTTCAAACCAGTAATTAGTTGTGAATGAATAGGAAGCATTTAATACAAATACATCGGTTTTTTTTATTTAACAATGTTAAATATTTTTTTAGATTAGGGAACAAACAATATTGTGCCTTAACTGTCATAAGAAAAGATTTATTTTAAACTACCGCACAGTTTCGTCCTCGTAAAATCTATTTCAGGTACTTTGCTACTTAATGGGCCACTTCCACGGTCTCTATGGCCATGATATTGATAGACATAATAGCTATTTCAAACATTCTCTTATCTGGATGCATCTCTCCCATCTATAGGAGAGCGGCGGGTCGGAACCCATTCTCGACCCGTGATGTTAGTCTCTGCGCCCGGCGAGCACTCATAACAATTCCATGGCCCAGGTCTCAAAAAAAATTGGCCGGTTTTACAGATTACCGGGAAAATGACAGCTAGCGAAGTAATATGTAGGAGTAGGTCTGAACTCTATACAGCGTGCTTAGTCTTACCTCCGACTTGACTTTACGCAATTTAGCTAAGGCCTCTGCAAAAAGTATTTAATGCACACCCGGTATATGATTATTCCTATTAAGTAAAGCGGTAATTATAGACCTAAATGCTATCCATTCTCAGTCCCCATACGTTTCGGACAGTTGCGGTCAAATCTCTAGTTAGTAATTACACATACTTATGAATACTTTCCTTTAATATAAGAATATGTTTTACTTTTAAATTAGTGTAAAGTTTAGAAGCATCGCAAAAACATAACAACTATATAATATATAAATAAATATAAGAAAAAAATACACTGCGTCGGATATAGTGTGACAAAATGAAAACGTTCCTTCGATGCGACCGATTACTGAACTAATTTGGGCCTGTGAGGTCGTTAGTTTCTAATAGTCTTTTTTTAGCTCGTTGGTTAATTATTTACTTTATAGATTTCAGCCCAAGTATCACTAAATAATTATATTTTGACGTGAGTCCAGTAGACAGCTGATCCCATACACCGCAAATGTACCATTTGAACAGACATCAACGCTGCCATGATTCCCAAAAGAACTAAAATATCGCCTAATGCGCATGATCGCTAGCGTTCTGTCAGTTCCAAGTTTTCAATTGTAAACGCTCTAAAGTCCGAAAATAGACGCGATGACTTTTATTATAAATTCTTTGGGAATATGTAACGGTGTTAATGTCTTCGAGTACCATTTTTTGCATAGGTATCAGCCATCCATATATAACTTAGACCAGTGACTTATCATTGATTTTTAATTTTAATATCTAAATTTGAAATTTGACGAGCTGACAACGTCACGAGATCATCAATTTCTGTTTCTTTCTTTAGTTAGTTGTTAATTTATTTTACTATATTAAATTAAATAATTTTTAACCATTAATAATTAAAATAGTTTTCGTTTTTAAGTATTTGTGTTATGTTTTTTGTATATTTTTTAAATATAAATTCAATGTCTATAAAGAAAATAATATGAGGTTTTTTATTGTATAGGGTGACAAACGAGTAATCGAAGCCTTTCAAATACTACCGACGCACATGAACATCAGCGTAATTATGCCGATGTGTTGCACCTCCCCCAAAGGGCCACCGGCTACTCACAAACCACACGAAACGTGACACTGTAGGTGTCACTTTACCGCGGTGTCAAGTTCGTACATTTATAACATCTACTTTTAAAATATATTCATAGGTCTGGAGACTAGTCTAGACTGGTAGAAAATAGGTGGTTTTAATAGTTTATTCTATTCAAAATCTGTACATTCAAATTGGTAATTAATGGGATACTAATTGTAAGCAAAGGGCTTGTCATGTCTATAATTGAAACGAAATGAACAGGCCCAATGTAACCTAACAAATTTTACTATTAAATAATTTAATTTTAATGATTACAATACGTAAATATTTACTTGCAAAATTATAGTACTGTTCGTTCACCATTGGGACGTCTAGTGCAAGTATAGCGCTTACAGTTTCTATACAAAGGCTTGAAATATGTATAGAATCCTGTCACAACATTAAATTTTATTACAGTAGATTATGTGGAATATTTAATAAAATATTAAAGGCATTCTTACAATTTTCCATATATTTCACAATGCGACAAATATTTCAAGTAATATATAAAAGGATATGAACACTTATAACACAATTTATCAGTGACAATGGATTGTCTAAGTGCTTTTAAATGTGTAGCTTTGATTTGGATATCACACTGCTGTCTAGGTAAATGAAATTATTTATAGTAAATCATTTCATTTCTTAATTATTGTCTTAATATGTTAAAGCAGACATTTGGAATTGTTTTTTATAATATGATAGGAAACAAACCAGCATACAGATCCTTTGATGACTACTGACTCCCATAAACATTCACATAATTGTTATGCAGATTTGTACCTCTTCTTCTCTCGTACCTTCCGATGGGTCACCGGATAATCACAAACCACACAAAACGCGAAAGCATAGCACATGTCACGTTACGGCAGTATCATATGAACGGGAGGTTCCCATGCTGCACTGCAGCTGGCCCAATACATCTGTAATGGCTCTATCTTTTACTAGCTCTAACTAGTTATAAGCAGTTTTAGCGGCAGCCGCGCAGGCAAGTACCCGTAATTGGTGAACGCTCCCTGTTAGCCTAGGGAGGAATCTTTTGGCAGCCGAACAGTCCCTAAAGGAGGAGAAGCCTGGCCCTTTCTTCGGGGCTAGGCTGTCACTGTAGGAGTCCGGTCACCTGTAGACCCGGGACCATACACTAATAGCGGCTGAAGGCTACCCGTAGGGGCTTAGTCAGTAGGGAAACCCAAATTTCGAGCCCGACATACGGCCTAGGCGTGACACCCATTCCCCTAGGCATCATGCGTAACTGCATTCCCCTGCGTTAATAAAAAAAAGAAGGAATCCTTTGTGATGGCGCGTGCTTAAGCCGGCATCAAAAGACTTGAAGAGTCCTGATTTGATTTATATACCACGTGTTCTGGCACAATGTGATGATAGGATGCGGGGTACAGCCTCTCCCCTGACTGAACCCAGACGGGTGACGGATATAATGTTCGATCTGTTACTATTAGTTTATTTTTGGTACCACCAGTAGTTTTAGTTGGTATTCCATGACCTTTTCTGGACTGCCAGCATCACAAATCGCCGGTTCAGGCCAATGAAAGATAACTTTTAGTCTACATTCATAGAGATATTATTCACTATACTCATATTACTTTAATTTTAATGAGTTCACGTAAATTCCGTGATCCTATTAATATTATAAACGTGAATGTTTGTGAGTAAGTTGTTTCCTCTTTAGTGCATGTACTGAACGGGCTTCAGTGAAATTTTAATGAACCGATTTCAACGTAATTTGGCGTGCGTGAGTAATTTGGTACAACTTATAATATGGGCTTGTCTATGTTGATTATGACGGCCACAGCAAGGTGTGGTCTGGTCAGCTAATATAGTATAGATTGCAATGTGGAATAAGAAAAGGTCACTTTTCATTCCAAAAGAAGGAATGGCTCAGCTTGGTTGCGGTGATCGCAGAAATTTGGACTTCGGCGAAAAGCGCATGAGCTTCCGTTCAGTGGATATTGACCAAATTGATCACATACAGACATACAGCTTTTGGGGACTTTGTTTCATAATATGTATAAACACAGATGAAAATAAATGGTGGACACACAAGCTCAGTTTAAGTATCGTCTCCTTTGAGGTTCCGTGTCTGGAAAAGAAAAATTGAACTCTTATAGGTTAACAATATTGTTCGTCCATCTATTTATGAAGACCACTTTCTAGGGGACACGTACAAGGATCTGGTCGAAATTATCATCATGACACACACTGAGATCTGCAATCTCTTTAAGAATATAAAAATCATACTTCTAAGTCAACGCAATCCAAACATACAGCTATGTGCATATTTTATCTATGCCATATCGCTATAATCAAATCCTGAGAAAATCTAGACTTAAAATCATGTCTGCCAAAAAAGAATTCCGAAAATCTGTAAACTATAGTTACATCACCGAAAAAAATATAGCATAATTATATTTGCGGCTAACTTCATACAAAATGACCACAGGTGCAGATACAAGTAACACATGTATCACTCGATGTATGGACCACCTCGTGTACACTGCGATCCAAACTTGGCCGGTTTTTTGTTTTTATATAAAACTTACATAATTTATTATATCCTTGGTACGTTTCTAGAGGCCGTATGTAGGTACAAACCGCTCAAAAGTGTACGTTTACATTAAAATTGGCTCCAATATAAGAATTGTAGGTAGTCTGTAACAGATGTATTAAAGATTGATATGCATGTGTATATTTGTTTACTCGTTTCTTCGTCATGGTGAGGAGTAATGTTTACGAGTCCGATTTCTTTTTATTTCTTTCTATATTTTATAAGTCATCCGTGCAAAGCCGGGGTAGACTGCTTACTTTTATCTGATTAAAGTTGCAGTCAAATAAATGGCAACAGTTTCTAAATTTTAATTTTTATTTCAGCGAGAAGCAATGAACCAGAAAAACTAGTGTATGACGGGGAGATAGCTCCTATTAAACAGTTCCCATATTATGCAAGTCTGGGGACGTCGTGTGGAGCAATTATCATAGCTGACAGATGGGTGCTCACTGCTGCTCACTGCGTTATTGAGGACGGGTCGAGGTAGGCCATAGGTTGAAGGTACCCTTAGACTCGGCATGTTTGAACATACCCTTACAAACACAATACCCAATAAATGTACAGAGCGAGTCGAGGTCAAATTTATGACACTCATCTTTTTGTGTTGGGGGTTAAAATACAATGAACACCGTATATTTATAAATCTGCAATAGTATTGAAACTTTTTTTATTACAATTGATTTAGATAGATAAAAACTTTATTTGCAATCACAAGCAACACAATTATTACAAAACAACACTAGAAAAATTAAAAATTAAAACAAAATACCTACATAAAGAAAAGAAAGTTAGCCTACACATATGCAACACTAAAATGCATTATGTGTACATGTTGCAGCAACGCAAATGGGTAAGTAACTCAGCGCATACGATCCAGCATAATATGCTGAACCCACTGGTTTACGTTACTGTCCATACTGAATTACTTTTTCTGTTTCTCCAACAACTTCCTTTTGATTGTAAAATACTGTGTGTAGAAAACTTTCTGTTGAGACCTAACGGTATAACGTTTACCAAGTTATAATATACTTGTCTACCTCGTGGTTTAGTGGTAAGCATGTTCAACCACGTCCATTTCAATGTCTTGAGTTCCTGGGTACCAGCCCCGGGTCGGAACAGATATTATTGGGATTTTTCAATTTCCAGCAACACTCCGAAGTCTTGAAGCTGGCAGTGTTGCACCCCCGTGCCACGAAGAGCACGTTAGGCCGTCGGTCCTGCGCCTGTTTTCTCTCCGGTCGTGGCGGATCGCCGTCACATCGGAAGGTGAATGAGGGAACAGTGCGTGCACTTGTACCTGTACACGCACTTGTGCGCTATAATATGTCCTGCGCAGTTGGATAGTCTCTATGGATGAGCCGCCGTGGCCGAAATTTGGCTAGAATTATGTTCCTGCCCATACTCCATTTTTGTTGAAACTTTAAATTAACTATTTATGGTTGGCTTTTTTTAATAAACAGGCTTATGACAAATGTTGTGGTGCCTGTAAAAGTGCATGCAACTGAATTGTTTTTGATTTTTATTGTTATGAATGTATTACTGTTGGGGTAACTTAATAAATAAATATTTACATTATTGTATGGCATAATGTAATTTGTTTAGTTCTAGCTGCGAGACTGATTATCATGAGTCTCGCAAGATCTACGTCGGTGGCGACACTTTGAACAACAGCCGGGCTGTAGATTACGACGAAGTGGTTATACATCCCGAATACATTGGAAATAATTGGAACCTACATGACTTAGCCCTGCTGAGGCTCTCGAAACCGTTAAAGTTGTCTAAAAACGTATTCCCGATCAAAATATCCCGTGACGTCAAGCCAAGAGCCCCAGAGGCTATTGTAGTCGGGCGAGGACTGGATAAAGTAAGTCCTTCATCACGTACGTTTAAAAATACAAGTAGTTTTTATTATATTGTATTGTAAATCCGAAATTTATGATTTTACCCTATCCCTCTACTTTATATAATCTAGATGCAATCTAATCAATCATCTATATTAATAAATCATTTATTTGGAAACGACACCGAGTCGCCCTCGCAGAATCATAATATCCCTTATTACAAGCCCAGCCTATAGATTTGCACATAATCATTCATATTCAAAACAATCTTCAGACAGTACAGTAAGTTGGTGAAAAGACGTGTGAAAAAGAATGAAAAATTTGTCATAGAAGTTTGGTTCAAATCAAAATGCAAGATTATGGAACCGCTCCGTTTATAATTCAAATAGTACAAAACAGCTGCTTAAAATGTACTCATCAAAGTATGGTATAGCAGTCAGAATCTTAGTAAGCATAACATAATAAGTATAAAATTACGTCATTCTCAGTTCTTAAGTGTTCTTGGTTAGTCCTATGTTAGGGCACGTTTCAGCAATAAACTTCAAGCCCAACTGTGAAATTTAAAAACATCGCCTTAGTGCGATCAATCAAAGAACACAGAGAACACATGTAAAACTAAAAGAACTTACTTTTATAAATGACAACAATTTTAAGTCGTCATTAACGCCGCCTATATGTGTGACATTTCGGTCTTTGTGAGCTAGACGCTTTAGCTAAAAATTAAAGTACTTAAAATGCCAATTCCATTTTGAATGAAAACAGTCTCATCTCTTTTTATTTATATTATTTGTGTGCTAATCGTGTACTGTAGTAGTGCTAAACATGCAAGCTGTTTGAAAAATGTTTTATGGCAATCTAACTTTTTAACAGCCATTCACCGCCCATTCAAGTTAGTCCTAACGAAACGGAACGAAAAAATATGTAAACAAACTGAGCAGGTATCATTAATATGGACACGAAATTAACTATGGGAATAGCAATACTGACATAGACAAATAATATTTAAAGCAGTCTCATATCTTTAATTGTAAATTATAAATAATATTTAAAGTAATCTCATATCTTTAATTATAAATTATAAATTATATTTAAAGATATGAGATTACTTTAAATATTATTTGTCTATGTCAGTACTGCTATTCCCATAGTTAATTTCGTGCCCATAAAGCACGTTTACGGGCCTTAATTAATTCATTTCATTTCAGTAATCATATCACTGTTATATCCTTCTAGACAGGTAAATTAGCGAAGCACTTGATGAAAGTGGACGTTGTGCGACTTAGCACAAAGCAGTGGTTGAAGGAGTTGAAGAAACTCTCCAAGGGTGTCGAAATACCCAGCAAGAGGCTATTGGAGAAGGCTTTTATTTGTGCAAAATCGCGTGATGATGAACGAGGCGTTACTCCAGTGAGACTTTCTTTACAATATCATTTGTGTGTTTATTGCTGGCCGTCTGCCCTTGTCCGTGACTAACAGGCCGCGGGTAGATACCTTAACAAGTTATACACTAAAACCTTCCAATCTCTCCATCCATTGGTGAAAACCGCATGAAGATCCGTTCCGTATGTTTTAGGAAAATCGATCACATACAGAGAGAGAGATTTTTTGGGGGCTTTGTTTTATAATATAATTGGTATTTTTTAAGAAGCAAAATTACAATCCGAGCATATTCGAATGAATTGCTCTCATTTTCCCCCATATGGTGGATAGAACCATAAGAGCCAGTATTATGTGAGAGGTAACTCCACGGTTGTTAAATCTGAGTTGGGTACAATGCAGTAATGTATCCATTATAATAAATTAATTGGAGTGCTTGTCTTTTTTATTTACGAGCCATTTCTAAACTTTCTTCATGTTTGATTTTACTTAGGACAAAAAGTTATTTCTATTAAATTGTGTTTCGTCTGTTCTAGGGTGATTCTGGCGGCCCCGTGGTGGATGCTAAGGCGAAAGAGTTAATAGGCATCGTGTCTTTTATAGTGCCGTGTTCAAATCTTGAGTTTTACGTGAACGTCGCCTCCTATTTTAAATGGATTGAAGAAGTGACCGCAACTTCAACCTCAATAGAAGACGAAAAGGAATATAAAATCGACTGGGATTATTATTTAGGATAACAGGAACAATTGGAGTTCCTGAACCAGTTCACTGTAAATGCCACTATGGTGATCATCTTTGCTCTTCCGATCGTGGGTTCAACGTCTGCCACTTCATGTATCTGTACCAGTTTATATATAAAGCTTATGAGTTTTTTTTTTTTGTTTAGTTGTGCGCGCTCTCTAGAACGATCGTCGGATTTGAGAAATTATTTTTTTTAATAAAGCTCTCTACATATATGCAGCTTCTATACATATTACCATGATGCTACGACCAACAGGACAGTCAGTCGCGCGGATAAAACCGCGAGCCGCTACTGGTATGCAACAAAAGTCTTGAATGAATAAAGCAAAATATGCAAAAATGTAAAAAACATTATTTTCCATTTGGCTCATATTGTCCAATTACGTTTTTGTTTTTTTTATATCATAAGAGGGCAAACGAGCAATCGGAGAGTGGAGTCCGACGCCCGTGAATATTCGCATAATTGTTACGCAGATGCGTTGCCCTTTTTAATGTCGCTTATGTATATATAGCATCCATTTTAAGGGATACCTTGTTATGGCCATTATAAAAATTGAAATTTGGTAGTATTTTGGACATTGTTAGAACTGGGTCCCGTCACCATGGCAACTGTAATCCTGGACATTCGTCCCGCTCCGAAAGACTTGCACAAATTGGGTATCTGATGACAACGCTATCGAGTTTGACCCTTTATTCTCCAAAAATATATCCTATTTCACTTAATTGGCAATCTAAGAAGGAGGTTTTAATAAAACTGCTGTTATTTTACTTATTACAATAGAGTAGAATATAACTTTTATAATACAACGTTGCTACCAACATAGTGTGGCAGTATTTAAGTAGTAGGCAGTCCCTAACTTCTACAGATGTTGTGTTTTTTTTATAAATTTTCTTAAAATATTATAACTTAACTTGGCCTTTATATCCATTAGCCAACGTTCGATAGATGACGGTATTTATGTTACAATATATTATCTTTATTTGGTTAAATCATAGATCAATGTATTTGTTTCTACCGGTAACTCGTGTAAAAGTTATGAAATTTTATTTTGTAACTTTTTTGTGATGAACATACAAACCCTTTATTAGTGTGGTGACTACAATAGAGCGGGATCGGGCCCATATCCCCATAAAGTGACAGCCAAGCATGAACAGAGTAGCATAAAAATCTGCGGATTTCTATGGGCGCAGCTATCATAATAATGTTATCAAAAGACTTTACAGATTATTTTGCGCTCTTATATTATTATTATCTTCTTATATATAAAACAAAACTGTCTGTCTGTGATCGATTTTGCCAAAACTAACAGTACGGATTTCATGTGTTTTTTACAGAAAAATAATCCCTGGAGATGTTTCAATGTATAATTTGTTAAGTTAGTAATTTATCCCGGGCTATTCACGGACAGAACCAGGTAAATCGCTTGTACTATAGAAAAAATCGCAATAGCAATCGGAGCCTTTTTACGACCACCGGCGCCCATGAACATCGACACAAACACAATTACAATGCCGGCCGCCCCCCTCCCCCCAATGGGCCACCAGCTACTCACAAACTAATCAATATATTTTCATGCACCATGCATGGGCTCTACCTCCTCCTATGTAGCATGGCACTACCTTCCTATGCAACGGAATTTGGCCGAAACGACCGGGGAGGTACCTCACGCTACATAGAGATGTGCCTTAGCTGCAACCTTATACGTTCAACATTCCCAATTGTATTCTGACGTGAAGCTACACATATTCAGTGCACCGAACACTGACACCACAAAGGTCCAGGAGGTCAGGAGGCGTTATTCAGTCCCGCCGGTTCACGATTAATCACTTGCTCGAGAATGGCTCGGTAATGTACGCCTGGGCGGCTTTCAAAGCCACCCTCCGATTCCAATACATCACATTTTTATAACGTCGCTTAGCATTATGAAAGGTGAATTATATGTGTTATCTTTAATCTTCATCGTCAGCGCTGTCTTCTAGCAAGCGCCCGCCTTCTATCATATTTAGAGATCCTCGGTGTCATCGACTTTGAATGTTGTAGTAGTTTAGATGAATGTTCTTATATCAGCCTGTATCAATGGTCTGGAATCACTTGCAGGGTAGAAGAACTGAAGGTGGATTTCTCGTTTGCTCCTCTATACTATGAAAAAGGATGTGAAGATTCTTGATGCCACTTTCGGACAGTTCCCGATCAATCTAATCTTGGTATGTCATTCTTAATCTCTCCTGGTACATCCTTCCACGATCGCATTTTGTGTTAACTTTTCATCTGGGATTCTTTGTACATATCAAGAACGCAACTTTTTTTTTATTAGACTTGGCGCAACAGCCGCATTGTGTCTTGTAAATTGGGTGTTTGGGTTTCCTTCAATCCGCAGAAAACGCATAAATAAGCATTTTCATTACTTCACTCTCCACACCAGTGTCACGGTACCCGTTTTCCTTCGAACATGTCACTCAGTCTACAACGCGACACGATGTGTTTGCACGGTGTAAAGAATGGCTCACAGCAAACTGTTAAATATTACTTCTCCTTGACTGTACCGCAATACAAAACCAAACGTTATACATCTACACAGTAGATATTGTTTGTGAATTGGATTCCATCCAAAAACCACGGCACTCTCGTGGGGCCCATTAAAAGTTACCATTGCCCACGGAACTTGTATAAAGTCTCTGCATTATTCACGAGTGGATTTGGGAAACGTTGGATACAAAGTGTACATTTTGACAAGGTCTGCCTTGGCGAGCCGTGCTATTGTGTGTCGCACGTTGATACAATGTACACTTTGACAAGCGCTGCCTTGGCGAGCCGTGCTATTGTGTGTCGCACGTTGATACAACGTACACTTTGACATGCGCTGCCTTGACGAGCCGTGCTATTGTGTGTCGCACGTTGATACAATGTACGCTTTGACAAGCGCTGCCTTGGCGAGCCGTACAATATTTTGAGATATTAAAATGTAGTGAGTGGTAAAGGGAACAGAATTACTGTGATTGCATTACACAAAGTAGGTAAAGTGGAGCCAAATGTAATTTTTGAAACTCCCCATACACTTGGTGTTAGTCAAATGTTTGTGTACCGGACTATTAACAGGTACAATGACACTTCCTCTGCTTGTGACAGAGAAAAATCTGGCCGTCCACGTAGTGATCGTACGAAAAAGTTGGTCAGAGCGGTAAGGGAAGGAATTTGAGGAAACTCTGTCCGAAGGCAAAAGATTCTATCTAGGGAAATGAACAGAGCACCTAGAAACATGTAACGTGTTTTAAGAGACGACTTAGGACTTGCAGCCCATAAGAGACGCACTGGTCACTTTTTAACTGATTAATTAAAGATAAATAGGGCGGTAAAATTGAAACGACTACTAAAACGTTACGCTCAGGGAGGTCACAGAAAAAAAATGTTTACGGTTGAGATTTTTTTTTACAATTGAGCAACATTTTAACTAGCAAAGTGACCGTATTTATGCTCACAGCTCAAGAAAAGTTTCTCACTTAGTGGACATAGTGCAACGTGGGCATTATCTGACTACAGTGATGATTTGGTGGGGTGTTAGCTATACAGAAGTGACTGAGCCATATTTTTGTGAAAGAAGGTAACAAAACATCAGTAGAAATGTATCAAGATACCATTCTTGAGAATGTAGTTAAACCCCAAAATAACACAATGTTCATTAATCAGTGTGGTCCTTCCGACAAGACTCATAATGGCATCAGATCATAAGGCTCGATTTACCTAATCTTAGTTGACAAGACTGCTCCTGTTGACAAGACTGCTCCTGTTGACAAGACTGCTCCTGCTGACAAGATTGCTCCTGCTGAGCTGAAGACTGTCCTTCATCTTCCCAATCTTTATGATCAGTTTCAGAGAATAGAGCTTGCATATTTTTCATTATTTTTATTTGTATATTAAACCAACACACTGTAAAAGTAATAAATATTATTTACAATTAAGGCAATTTTTTTTTCTTTGTTACAATATTTATGGCGAAACTAGGTATAATGTACTTTATTATTAGCGATTCTCAGTAAACAAGCTGAGCGTATTGTACCACTTTTAAAGAACGTGAAGACCGAAGGTCACAAAGATCATTATTGAAACTTTTTGAAGATCTCGTACATAGTCTTCTAAAATTAATCTTCACAAACCTAGAAAAATATATTGACATGGCAATGGAGTGATCACATACGATCCCAGAAATACACATGCGTCGCTGGACATGTGACCAGTACATAGTCATGTCTACTAGATCTATCGGGGAGTGTTCCGAGAAATACACATGCGTCGCTAGACGTGTGACCAGTACACAGTCATGTCTACTTGATCTATCGGGGAATGTTCCGAGAAATACACATGCGTCGCTAGACATGTGACCAGTACATAGTCATGTCTACTAGATCTATCGGGGAGTGTTCCGAGAAATACACATGCGTCGCTAGACGTGTGACCAGTACACAGTCATGTCTACTTGATCTATCGGGGAATGTTCCGAGAAATACACATGCGTCGCTAGACATGTGATCAGTACATAGTCATGTCTATTAGATCTATCCGGGAGTATTCCGAGAAATACACATGCGTCGCTAGACATGTGATCAGTACATAGTCATGTCTACTAGATCTATCGGGGAGTATTCCGAGAAATACGCATGCGTCGCCATACATGTGACCAGTACACAGTCATGTCTACTAGATATATCAGGGAGTGTTCCGAGAAACTGTCCGGTTTAATACCAGCAGCAAAATTCCATCTTTTCCACTTTTTACCGCGTACAACTGTACTGTGGAATTAGCTCACTTTCTTGGTATTTCGTATCCGATATGACAGAAGGGTCTTCAAGAAACGAGCATAACTTAAAGCATACATTATAATTCCTTAAAGGCTGGCCACTCGTCTGCAAGAGACGTAGCCTTCCAAGTGTTTATGAGTGGCGGGAGTCACTATCTACCTCCTCGTTGTCCCTATCTCATAAAACGACGTTATACTTACTCCTCTCAATTTTCTGATGGATGAATTTAGAAAATAAACTTAGCACAATAATACTTTTCCTAAGTATGTACTCGTAGTAGCTAAATCCGCATTTACAATGAACAGACACCAAACACGACCGGTAAGCTATATAGCTTCTGTATATCTAAATTTTAAATGTATACTTTGTATTAAATGTATAATTTTAAATGTATACTTATACATATTTTCTATACGTTTCGACGTTTAAATTTTGACAAAAAAAATAGACCCCTAATAATTCTACAGCTAGACCGAATAAAAACTAGCTTCCCAGAATTGCACTGCAAGCCTTTGATGTGAGCTATTATTTTATTGCCTTTGTTTTTGTTTTCGTCAAAGCGTTTTTATTAAATTGTACACGGCAAAAAAAAACAAGGAATTAGAATTTACGTATGTGGCTCCTCTCTACACACTATAAGAATATAAATTTCATTCCATACAAAACCTTACATGTGGATCGTAAACATGACATGTAAGATTAAATGCAATGGGCGTTGTACAATTTTTTGACACCAATTTTTTAAGAAACTTTTTACAGTTTTGATTTTTTCGATGTCGTATCTTCTTTATTGATCATTTAAATTTTTCAATGGTCTAGACTTAATTACATCATCACTGGAGCAAAGATAGCTGTCAGCCCATATTCTATCGTTTTTTTATGTGACATTAACAAGTGCCTAAAATGTCAAGTTATAACCAAAGTAGCGAAAGAAACCCTAATTAATATCACTTAACGCGATTTAAATAATAAAATCGCTATGAGTGATAACTTTATCAAAGGTCATTCGCGACTCCTGCTTCTATTGTTTGATAGCTATTTGATAATTCAAAATGACATATTTGACATTTACGTTACGACATTTACGTTGATGACGTAATGGAGCCTAAGCTATCGAAAACTTTGAATAATTAATAAAAAAAGGAATGATAACTAAAGAATAAAATCTGTTCAAATTAGTTTCTTAGATTGGTCTATATTTACAAAATCCTATTTGTCTATCGCCAAAAATTTCTCAAATATGAAACCAATTTATTATGTTAATCTAGTATCGTTATTATTTTATATTCATATAAATATGGTGGTATATAATGCTAGTTAGTTAGTGGTAGTGTCACACTGCATTGCAGCTGAATTGGGCCGGCACGACCGGGTGTTCCTCTCGCTCACATTATACCGTTGATACATCATGTGAATGATCGATATAATATGCGATGCTTATATTCATTCTTGTTGTACACTCCTAATTCAATTATTCCGTGTAAATTATATTCGATTTTTAAGAACATTTTAGAACAGCTATTCCATTTTTCAAATCATTAAAATGGCGCCCTCGTTCTACATCGATATAAGATAAAACGAGCCCATAAAAACTATAATTCAAATTTGATCACGTTGTTCAATAACAAGTTCCAACCTTCGAAAGCTACAGGGAATACCTCGATGATAAATTTTATAGAGGCAACAGTTTAGTGCTAGTCATAAAACGAGACACAATTTACGCCTCAGCTCTAAGGCATAGTGGATTGACAATTTATGAACGATTTCCTCTCTCGGCCCGATTTCTGATCGAGGATCGCTGAGTTTTAATCTTTATTTCGATTGTTTATTTCCATCTTCTATCACATTTATCACTAGTGTTTCGAGGAATTGGTCACCTAATTCGGCCTACTGCTGACCAGGTTTTATATCCGGACCGGCTGGCTCAGTTGGTAACGTGGCGAGTAGTCCGTGTGTTACTCCAGAGGTCGTGGGTTCGAATCCCGTCTAGGTCATGGATGTTTATATATGTATTATATGTATTTCTATTAAAAATCTTAAATATATAAAATTTCTTAAATTTGTAAAACATATTAAATATATTTCCGTGGTCCAGTACCTGTACCACAAGTCCTTACGGTACTTAGCACAGGGCTATGTTAACGTGATGTCCACAGATATTATAAAAAAAGTTAAAAAAGAGGTTCTTGACCACAACACTCCGGAAACCAAAACCGAAGACGATATATTAATACCTAATCACTAACTAATTTAGATAACATTATGTCCGTTCCGTTACTTTGACTTCTGATAGAAATTGATGTATAATCGGTGCCTAAATCAATTTATAAAAAACCATTTTCATGGAGTGCGCAATATTATATCAATGACCGTGTAAAATTTTGATGGACTTTCATAGTCAATAAATTGCTATAATCGCTGCTTGAAGCTGTGGAATAATCAATGTAATGACTGTGTTTAAGCTTAATAATCTTAAAATGAACTCCGTTTATTTCTTCTAATTGTCTGAATCCTTCTTAACTTTTTTGAAGGTAGTTATGACGATGTATTGTAATAAAATGGTGCCGACGGAAGCGCATAGCGCTTATGTGATACCCGTGACAAATTATGGCTACGTCGTCCCGTTTGTAGGTAGTCCCAAAGCATGAATTTCATCCAACAACGGCAGAAGAGGAGCAGCTCTCCCTCGTATATTTCTGTTTTGCTGTCGTTACATGGTGTTTGTATGAGTCCAAACGGGCTTATTCTGGTCCATTGTAGGCATGTTCTCAAGGTGGGCGTCGCATCTGCATAACTTCGGATTGGAAGAATATATACGGTACTGATGCCAAAAAATGATTTCTCTTTTGCAGTTATGAAATATGACGAAATCCACATTACTTGTGTAGTAGTAACTATGTATATCCGGACCCCCTGCGAACTTGATATTCCACGTGCTGCTCATAACCCCGCGTCAGGGCCAGCCCGCGTCAGGGACAAACACACATAATTTCCCCGGGGAGGCGACGTCGCGAGGATATTTATGTAATTACCCACTTGTTTTTAGATTGCATTTGATTGGTTCTCGAATTGATCGAGTAGTATTAATATTTTCCAATAATACATAATAGTGGTATTTTTTATCCTTCTGAGTGCTCTTAGCACTCAGATTGCTTGTTCGTATGCCATCGTTGAAAACTCATGAAGACTTTGTGTCCAGCAGAAAAGGCATATTCAATAGCATTCTCATAGTTGTTATCATGGGAACAAGCCATGATCACGTTCAGTCGTGGATCACGAGGTCTCGTTGTTTCATGAGGTCTCGTTGTTTCATGAGGTCTCGTTGTTTCATGAGGTCTCTTTGTTTCATGAGGTCTCGTTGTTTCATGAGGTCTCGTTGTTTCATGAGGTCTCGTTGTTTCATGAGGTCGCGTTGTTTCATGAGGTCTCGTTGTTTCATGAGGTCTCGTTGTTTCATGAGGCCTCGTTGTTTCATGAGGTCTCGTTTTTTCATGTGGTCTCGTTGTTTCAGGTTCGCATTGAACCTAAAAAAAATATTGAGTTTTTTCTAAATAGTTCGGGGTCTGAAATTTTACGGTGTGATTGTTTTAGTAAGCAAATTAAGCCGTAAGTCACGTGTCACTTCTCTATTTATGTTGGACAGGCAACTTATCTGGTTAGTGCCCTAACCGGAAGTGAGAGATTAGACAGTGCAATATTGTCTGCTGGTGTGGAGTGCTGAAATTGTGTAGTAAAATATATACTGCTTTATGAGCTGAGCTAATGAGTAAGGCTACGGGCGTGTCGGCCCGAAATCTCTCGTACACTTTCACCGGTCTGAGAGCAAGCAGATGAGAGGAAACCACAGCAATACTCGATAAACAAATAACAACATTAGCTCCCTATTCTGTAAGATGACTGTTTAGTTTTAGTCGCTAATGACCTGAATTGAAGGAAAGCATTTAAGTTTGATGAGTTGCCGAATTTCTTGTCTTACTTGTTTTGTTTTACTTTTAATGAAAAAACAAATAGACCAATATTCTTTGTATTTTGCCATTTCGGAAATATTTACAACTATCTCGGGCTTGCTTCACAGGTACTTTTCATGTATCTGTCTGTCCCTAACGAGTTTACTTTTCCTTTTCATAATATAGTTGTACAGGTAAAGTGCGTGCTCTTAACTCTATTCAGTCCCTGCTGTTGTTGTCTAGTAACACAAGTTGCTGCCCGGGACTACAATAATCGACTGTGTTTTTGAACAATACTAAAATAATTGCATGGAAAATTATTTGTCTCACACCATTCTATCTCTCATATTATATAATAAATAAGCCAGGGGGCTAAGAGTATTTGTACAGCTGTGGGCTCAACAGATGGATGAGATAAAGAATGGAAAAATACCTGCATAAAGATTGATTGCGCAGATGCGGTGCCAATGGTCAATTTTCCCTTCTATCTTGTGTCAACCTTCCAAATGCGAGTCGGGTGTAGCCGTACGTATTCCGGTGAACGGAACCCCTATAATTCCGATACGTCTTTCTAAATTGTATAGAGGTTTCTAAGAATGTTTTAGATTATGCTAATACTTTACATATATTCGCTTTTAAAGTGCTAAAAGTATGTCTTACTTTTGAACTACAAGAAAGAAATTGTAAATAAAACTTGAGATTATTTATATAAAAGAAGAAATAATTTTAATCAAAAATTTAAGCAAAAATTTATTTGGTAATTCATTTGTTGGCTGATACTCTCCTCAAACGAGTCCAACTCGCTCTTGGCCAGCATTTTTCTCACAAACGCGACATAAGTGATGTGAAATTTCTGAGACTGTCGATATTGACTGACGGACAGACAGACTGACAACAAACGATAAAGGTTCCATTTTAATAGTGCGGAACCTTAAAAGAAGGAACGAACAAAGCCAGAATTGAACGATATCGATGTATCGCGCGAAGCAATCAGGATGAATCAGGAGGTAATGAGGTCATCTTCCGGCTGGCGGCTGTTACACCTCTGTCCGTTACTGTCAGCCGGCTCCGTGACTCCATTTCACGGGTGGATACACTCGCAATTGGAAAAGTACTCGAATTTAGCATGTACAGTATTGGCATGCGGGAAATTATTGCGCAAAAATGTGTCACTGTTGATCGAAACTGTTTGTTGTATTTGTGCTATCTATAATATAAACAGAAAAGATTTGATTTGTCTTACAAAGTACTGGATCTGCTTGAAAATGTTCTTTACCATTAACATAATAATACCTGACGGACGGTGGAACATTTAAAGAGTCGGACTTACGCACGAAGGATCTTAAATAATTAATCAATTTATAACATTCTTATAATATTTTTTATAGCGGCTATATAAATACATCATCTGTGAATATTGTATTGTCTCGTATCAACACAATGGGAGCCCGGTGAAAGACAGACGAATAGAAGTATGGTGGACTCACTCTCTCAGCATCTCAGATCATGACGAACATCACGCTGATGATGCTTAACTCCACAATCTTTTAACTTTGACCAGCTCCTAACTTTTACGAACAAAAGAATCGTCCTAGTTACGTATGCCGCCGCCGTGCAGAGATCGACGCACGCGCCAGTCTCGCTTAAACGTGCTTCACCTTGTTCGCTTGCCCTACATCATTGGATTGTTCATTCAGTAAATTTCATCTTCATTCATAATAGTATTCATTTATCATCCATTATCGTTAATTAATTAAATTCATCATTTGTATAAAGTTAATGTATATTAAACGTGATTGAGAACTGCGAGTATGTGAGGTGGTGACAAAAAGACGGACAGCGGAATCTATACTAGCGGAATCATAATGATAGGCATTTTTCATTTGTTAACGGTAGCCGTGTGAAAATAGCCATAATGTAACCCAAGGTCTAAAAAAATACGAGAAATACTTCCTCAGATGGAATTCAATGCGAAAATTATTTACCAGGGTGTATAAGTGTGTGTCAGAAAGGAAGGCGTTAAATACCCGTGCCACTAGTTAATCTATATATTCATATATTTTGAGCCTTTCTAAGATAATTATGAGAGTATGAAGGGAATGGAATTTAATATTTAAAAAAATATAAAGATATGTTAAAAGGGGTTTTGTATATATATTATATATAGCCATCAGAACAAATGCTACGCGAATGTGATTCCCTCTTCCCCTCAAGTTAGTCATCAGTAACTCACGAACCGCACGAAACGCGACAGCGGCCGTTCCTTTATGAAGGAGAGATATCTCTGTGGACATACGTAGGCACACAGTACTGTCACATACTCGGGCCAAATTAACAAAAGTGAAGATTTTTCTTTTCGGAGGGACCTACCACAGCGTGCGATGCCATAACATTGCACCGGACTAGAAGTGAAGATTGCAAAATGGAATGTTAATCAAAATTCCTATAAATTAAATGATCGTCATTTAGCTCATGTTAACTGCGAGCAAGCTAACGGCCTGCCGTTGTCTCGCCCGACTCAGCTGCAATACAGCAATGGCAAAATGAAGTTTAGTAAAGCGGAAAATCTCTAAGCATTTCATCATACAATGGCGTAAAATTTAAATGAAACACAAATGTTAGATAAAATTATAATGTTTTTTCTTCTCAGCAATGTACGTCAGTTTTGAAATAAACCTGGTTTTTTTTTTTAATTTCCAGACGAGCGTCGTAAATACCGCGTGGTATGTTATTTTTAACAGGGATTCTCTTCCACTGCCAGACCGGTGAAGTGGGAACAGTGGTTATTACAGCGTTGTATCAATTTAATTAAAATACAATATGTGACACAATTTTCAAGAAACTCATATAATACACCGTACGTGCCGACTATCCAATTTCACGGCTCTGAAGCCTTCGGACAAAGTCCTTTGGTTGATGAGTTCATGAATAGTTGCTTTCAACCCAAACTATTTCTGCTTCGGAGCGGCTTATGAGGAAATTATTTTTGGGGTTTCTTTTTACTCCTTAGGAAACTGTAAAAGGCTTGCCAGCATGGAAAAATGTGACACTTAAATCCTGTGAAGAGTGGCCGAACAAGCATAACATCAGAGTAACGCTTTACCGCGCTTCTTTACCGTTTCTTTTCTAGTTTATCGCTAATTTAAGGATATAGGTATAATGATTTGTATATGGATGTAGGCGTAGATTCGTAGGTTATAGCATAACTATCAGTAGAGTGGAATAAATAGAAATAGTTATCGATAATTTATTATAACTGTGTGCACAAGACTAACTCAGTGAAGAGGCTGCACCATGCATGGTGCATGACACTACATCCTCCTGTGGAATGGAATTGGGCCGGGACGACCAGGGAATTTCCTCTCACTCACTTCATACCGGCGTTAATTGACGTCGTTGTCGCGTTTCCTGCGGTTTGTGAGTAGCCGTTGGCCCATTTGGCCCCTCCAATTTATAATTATCGGAGGGCAACGCATCTGCGTAACAATCGTGCGAATGTCTCAAAAGGCTCCGATTACTCGTTTCCTCCCTTATGCTGTATAAAAAAACTTGAAGGTGATATAAATGAAGTCACAAATGTAATGAAGGAGAAAAAAGCATGAGAAATCTGGAAGGGTCGTGGTTTATGACACTCGGTTCTCCTGCCTAGCTTGATGATTTCTTTCTCCATTTAGGACCACACCAACTGCGTCTTGGCCGTACGGTATATACGCGATATTGTGTGCCCGGCTACTCTTGGTACTGATAATACTTTCCTAACAATCAAATTCATTACAAAACTGTCCTTGATACATTTTCATCCACTTGATGGTCCGATAAAATTGTTTTCACCATAATGGTTAATACACAATCTCGTCACTCAGCCAATATTTACTACATTTGTTATCGCTGGTATCTGTGCGATAAGCGGTACAGTCGCACATCATATCACCCATCAACATATTCAGTTTCTAACTAAATTGATGATAAATTTAAAAAAAAATAACATCTAAATGTTTTGTGCAATATAATATGTGATTATACAAAACCTTTAGATGTTCATTTATATTGTATATGTTTAAACAGTGGCAGAAGTTTTCTTATAGTATGAAGAAGATCCGCACCTAAATATTTATCTGAATAATATTCAAATGAAACATTTTCCCGACAGTAAATATCCAAAAACCGAGAGGAAAGATTTCACACAGCAATAAAATCTAATGGCCCACCACCATCCCATGCCTGTGTCACCTATTTATCAGATATCCTTCTAAATAAATGTGCACTGTAAATAATACAAATATGTTGCGGTGTATCCGGTGATGGAGCTAAAATTATGTAAATTTCGAGGTGTTGACGTAAATCGAGAAACATTATCAATAAAAATACATAACTCATAGTTATAACAAAGCTATTTAAAAGAAACAAAATTCAAAAGCATACACTACAGCCAAGAAAATCTATTTTACTACTGTATATGGGTTTCAATGTTTATTGCCGTGTTGAGAAAGAGAATGCTAAAATTGCCAAAAGAAAAATAGGATCCAAGTTAATCGGCTGGTAAAGACTTGGCGAGCATTTTATATCTACGTCACGTATTATTTTACATAAGAACACATATATTACCACCGATCTGTATATATACTAGATAACTAATTTCTTTAGTCAGTTTTTGATACATTTGATGTTGTCATTACAAATAAGTTCTTTTGAGTTTGTCGAGTTTGTATTTTTTTTTTTTATTTATTCTTACTTCATGTTCAAAAAATGGTCACGCTCTTACTATTAATCTTATATAGATTGGGTTGATCTAATCTATTTTTAAGAAAGGCGTGTAGACATATGTCTATGTGCAAGGGTTGCACTTGTCATCTGCACTATCCATTTAATAAAACAAAATAATTTCAGTTTATAAACAAATGACATAGTGATGGACAGACGTTATTTCGAAAACGACATTCTATTTTAGTATGCGATAGTGCCGGCGCGACCTAAAAGGTACAGCTCGCTCACATTATACAGTGTTTAGTTACAGTACTCTAGTGAAGGCTATGAAAACTAAGGAATAGCATCGTTTTAATTCAATAAATACATTGTATAGGCACTGGATGCCTAAATAAGTAATCTATTCTAGTTTATAATTTGAATCATGGATCCAGTAATCGTGGAGGTCGGTATACATTACACTCAAGTTACACCTACAACTTGGAACATCGCCAAGTTTTTATCTTAACATCTCAGACATGGTTTAGTAAATTGCATACATATTCATATTGCATTAGTTTTAATATGCTTAATACCTTTATTACCTATAGGGAATTTAAAAATTTTGGGGTACCCTCAAAATAAAAACCGAACTATTATAGGATGTCTTTAATGTCCATCAGTCAGCCTAACTTTTTCAGTTTCTCAGTTCAGACCCTTTGCTCAGGAACACGTGGAAGAGATGACTCAAGTTCGTGTTCAAATTATGACTTATACCATGTTGTAGTCCTTGGACAAAAAAAATAATACGTACGTACGGACTGACCTAAGATGCTTATAGAGTTAATTGCAGTAATAAAAAATAAAATGATACCTTCAGTTTACAATTATATAATATTTGCTATACATATACTTTGTTCAATAGCTCGCACACATATTCTGGAAAAAGAGTGCTAGGAATATGTCGAATAGTATTAATCCAAGGTTTATATTTCCTTGTGGTTGACGCTCGCTTAAACGTAGAATACTTATTTATATAGACTTGTCATGTGCATATATTTTTTTCACTTAAAATTTTTAGAGCACATGTTAAAGACACGCTTCTAACAATTAACCTATATCAAACTAGATACGTTGAGTGGTCATTGTTTTTTGCTGTTCCGAAATCAAATTTAAAATGTAAAGTGCTTTTGTATCTAACTGTACCATATGACTGCATACCTTAATGTTATCTTGTAATGTTTAAACCTTGCTTTTAGCTAGACTACTGGCAGTCATTGACAGTAAAATGAACATAGTGATATTGTTACTCGTAACAGTCATAACTAAGGGAGACAGCTACGTGATAAATACGAAGGAATCGAAAACTGAAGAGAGTGTTATATTAAGAAAATTACAAAACTTTCAACAACAAAACGATCAAGAAAGAACTCAAATAAGGACATGGAACGAGGTGTTAGCTGAAGTGATAATTGACAGATTTAAACTATTCAACTTCCATAAAGAAAACGGACAAAATGTTGAAAACCCAGAAAGACCTATCCCGAGCTTCTTTACTAAAACATTGAGTTATATGTTGAAAATTTATAAAACACAAGTTTATGATCGCTGGAAGAAAAACATCAGTGTTGATTATATTTCCCAAACTGATGAAGTTTCGGATGACCCTCGAGAAGTGCCCAATATTCCGAAAGAGTTTTCGGACGAACCTAAGGAAGGAATAAATCCTAAAGAAGATGTAGAAATCATAGAACCTAAATATCACGGAAAATTATGTGACAATTGTACAGAAACTCCAGTAGAGGTAACGTGTCCGGAAGGATTTCAAATAGATGACAAGGGTGACTGTGTAGATTCGAAAGCATCAAAATTAATTATATCTGTACCGCCCCAATGCCCAATAGGGTACAGACGCGATTGGTTCGGATTCTGCCGAGTCAGATTCTAAACTCAGAACAGACACAGTTTTATTTATATAACGGTTTTACGGGGATATGAAAGAGGAAGTTTTAAAATTGAACAGTTTCTGTGTATGGCAAGGTTAAGTTCTTCTTGACGTACTAATAACGATTTATTGGTTACTTATTTAGGTGATCATTTTTCGGCAATAGCTGGCACAGATTGGTCGCTAGTTTCAAATAATGTCGACTTAGCAGATGAAAATTCAAATAGCCAAATCTTACTATCAACAGATCTCTGTTGATAGTAAGATTTGGTTGAGTACGAAATGATGAACAGGACTACAAAGAAAGAGAAGAGCATTAGCAAATCAAATACATTAGGAGACCTGGATATATTATTTAATTCCTTACCACATTAAGCGTTCTCATCACCATGAGATAGAAGTTTAGGATCAAAATCCCTAAGATATTTGTGAAAACACGTCATCTCATCGAACTTCAGTGTGCTGCAGGTGTTATCTGTAGCGTTTGTATTCAACTTCATTAAATATTTGCTGCAGTGTTTGACGCAATATGGTTGTTTGGATAAACTGCATGTTGTTAAATCCTTTGTTATCATTTCATTATTGTGAATTAAAAGTATATTATGAAGTGTGCTCTTTACGGACTCTATTAACTTCTATGTATTGCTACATATACCTATCCCACGAGAAAATACAAACACAGTAAAATATATGAATAGTGGTTACGAGAATAATTAATAGTTAATACAATAAAACTACTTTTACGGATCTTATCGCGATTTATTTATCTAGCGTTTTTCAGAAGCTTTACAGCAACCATGGTCACGGGTGGACCGCGATAAAATCTGTAAAAGTAATTTTATTGTAATGACTAACATTCGCGTAAACTTAAGACATCAATAAATAATAGATGTAAAACATTTATTTTACTTATAGTTCAACTTATGATCCCTGTGAAAATGTGCTACGCTGTAGGAGGGATACAACCTGTGATAAAGAACTTAGTATATTATAGAATAAGCACTCGTGAGTACGGCTTCATAATTAATAAGGTCATAATTAATAATAATAATAACAACAATGTCCTCCTAACCGAATTTCGGCCACGGCAACCATCTCTATAGACACTACCCAACTGTGCCGGGCATATTATAGTGCACAAGTGCACTCCCTGTTCCCTCATTCCTAATATTCGAAAGGCACGTCTATCCAGCGCGACCGCAGGGAGATCAGGCACAGTACCACCGTAACGTGTTCTCCGAGTTACGAGGGTGTAACACCGCCAATTTCTTGACTCTGGACCCGAGACTCGAACCCAGGACCTCGCAACTGTGGTTAAACTTACAACTAGACGATGAAGCTGACTAAGACCATTATGGACTAGGTATAACCACGGAAAAGTTTTTACTTGTTCTGTGGGAAGTGGAAAATTCCTCTCGAAAAATTTCGAGTTGCGAGGACCTCCCTCCGCACCGAAAGTTGTATGCCGTGTAATTACTAGCTATTCAATCTATAATGAATATATATATGAAAATTTTAGGAAGAAGTAGTGCCAAGCCGCATTGGAGGAGGTGATGCCATGCATAGTGCATGTACACCCTCCTATGCAATGAAATTGGGCCGACACGACCGCCCTAAAGTGACATCTTCAGTATTGAGTTTCGTGCGGTTTGTGAGTAGCCGGTGGCTCATTTGGGGGGGGCGAAGGAAGGCAACACATCGGTATAGTAATTCTGTGGATGTTCATGGGCGTCAGTAGTCGTAAAAGGGTTCCGATTCCTCGTTTGCCCCCCTATTGTAAAAAAAGTAAAAGTTAATTTAACTTTACATTTGTTATTTATATGCTGTCATACTGTGTAGCAAGAGTTAGTGTCATGCTGCATTGCAGCCGACTTGTGCCGACATGACCGGGGAGGTACATCTCGCTACCATGTTGCCGCCGCGTTTCCTCCACACCCGATAGGTCATTTGAAGGGAGGAGGAAAGGAGGGCAAAACATCTGCATGATAATTATAATGCCGGTGTCTACAGACGTCGGTAGTCTTAAAAAAAACTCGTATTTTTCGTTTGCCCACCTACACTATAAAAAAACGAAGGCTGCTACTGCCACCGCAATACTATCTGATACCCTTTTTTTTGTTGACGTGAGGAAACGCATTTACGCGCCTTCACCGGTCCTGGGTGGGGCAAAGTGATTTGTGGGACTCGCGGCACATGATAGTGCCGAATACCCACAAAAACCACCGCGAGTGCCATCAGTCCCGCCCTTGGAGAGGTGCCCCGGAACAACAAACATCAGGGCACCTCGACGGCTAGTCAGCCCCCTAAGGGACCAACTCCACCTCCACAGATGGAGTTGCCCAGCACTACAGGACAACGCCACCGACTTTAGAACAGTGTAATGGAGTGAGGTTCCCATCCTCGCCCCGGGCCCCGTGCGTAAAAGCGCTCGTAGGTCCCCTCTTCTTATAAGAGGGGTACCGAAAGCGATTCCTCCCCCTGATCTTTGAGCGCCCTCTTCTTATAAGAGGGGTGCAAAGATCATCGGTTCAATTGGCTTCGCCTGGGTTCATCCCAGGCTACTAAGCGCCACCGCCACGACAAGGCTTGAACCATGGTGGGGAATACTGTCTGATACCTAACATACAGTAATTAATATGTAGACGTCTTCTTCATAAATGTTTCAAGGAAAACCCAATAGTATATATTTTCCTATTTTAATACTAGATACTTTATTTAGCCGCGCATTTACAAAATATTATATAGAACAAGGTGAATCTTACGCAAGACTCGATTTAGCGTAAATTGAAACGGATCAGGTGAACCGGAAAATATTATGTTAGGGGGAATGTAATTTTTATCGAATTCAACAAACAAGTATTTTATATCAGACAATCGAGCGAGTCAATTTCACGGTGTGCCGAGCGACAAAGAGGAGCCGGCCTTACCTGAGATCAAACGGACGCTTCGTGGAGCCTCGATCACCGCAAATTGACTGCTCGGTACACGCGCACGTGAAAAATTGGAACGTGTATACGAGTATAATACTGCATACAGCTGACGGTGTATTGTTACTTCCTGATGGAAATTCCTTTCTTATTGATTGGGGGCTAACGACCTTTATACTGGCAACGCTTGGAATTCCACACAATCGTTGGCTCAGAATCAGGTTAAAACATGATATTCAACAAGTGACGCTGACTTAATTAATTTTCAGATGAAAATATTTATTTTTTCGAAGCCACGGTACTCCATAAAAACGATTTAAGGGGCGTGTGAAAAAAATGTAACGAGTAAAGTCCTGTGAAACTGACCGTGGGAGTAACGCATGCCCGCGCCTACTGACACACAGTTTTTTTTTAAGATACACGTTGTGATAAATGAAACAATTCGTACATTTTGTCATTATGGGAGTTAGTAGTCTTGAAAAGGCTCGAAAGATTTAACGAAAAATATATATTCCGCTGCAAAGCGGCATGACACTGTCTCTTACGATTTTTTTTAACAAAAAATATTTTTTGTTATACAATTTTGTAATTTTAATTTTAACGTACGTTAAACGAAACTTTTCGAGAGATAGTAATTTCTGTGGCAACTTAGTAATCAGGTAGAATCGAACTGATAATGCCATGGATTCTGGGGGTGAAAAGTATGTAGAAACAACGGATGGGATTTATTTCAGATCAGCATTCTTGAATAATTTTGGTTAAACATTGTGACAATAGTGTCCAACACATATATTTATACTTCGCTGCCTCGTTTTGATCTCATTTAAACTTACAACGCGACAAGTTAAATTAAATTTAACTTACATCTGAAGCTGTAACGATCCCAGTTGTATGGAACCTTGTTATTTGTTTACGCGGGCACGCGACGAGAAATTGCACAAAACAGCATTTGACCCACAAATGTATCATTTATCTATAAGAATATTATAAAGATTAAACATTTGACAGTATGTTTGTTTATTTGTGTTGTAAAGGCTCCGAAACTACTGGTCCGATTTGAAAATTTGTTTTATCATTAGAATCCTATATAATCTCTGTTGAACATTAGGTATAACTAAGATATAAGAATAAATAATATTTTTCACCAAATTTGTTGTCATGTTAACGTGTGACGTTTACGACAGCCGATAGTACAATTTATAATTTTTGTATTTTCGTAAATCAATGGGTTTTTGCAATTTGCTGGAAACACAACTGGATTGCAGTATGTTGCACGTATAGAGATAACATGAGTGGAGAAGACTCAGGCAGGCCAAGGACTGAAGGTGTTCGTGTTGGTTAATAGGAAATATAATAAACGGAAAATGGGAAATACACTTATATCTTTGTATTGCATGCGCATTGCACAGGGAAAGGTTCTTGGCTCTTTATTTATTTATATATTTTGGGCATTATATTTTAATATTATCAACTTCAACAGATCGTCTATTTGAATCCAATTAGTTTCTTGGTAGATTTTAAACAGCCACCAACAACTAATATCTCTGTTTAAAAGGGAGACATAATATAGTAAGCCACATTTGCTTTGGCTTTCAATTTTGACGGACGCGTTTTAGGCTGGTTTCTCTACTCTACGTATATAACCTAACTCTATTGTTGCGCGGGAGTCGTAAATTCCCGTCCCATCGGAATATGCGAATAAGGAAATAGAGAGTGCACTTGCTTGTATCTACGCAGACACTTGTGCACTATAATATGTCCTGCGAAGTTGACCGCCGCGGCTGAAATTCGGTTACGATGACATTATTGATTGTTATTGTTGTATGAGGTAGTGCCTAGGAAGTACTGCATAGGAGGAGGTAGTGTCATGCATGAAGCATGACACTATATCCGCCTATGAATCGGTATTGGGCCGACACGCACACTTAATACTGCCGTAAAGTGCCACCTACGGTGTCGCGTTTGTGAGTAGCCGGTGGTCCATTGGGGGTGGCGTGAAATGGTGGACAAAGCATCGGCATAATCATGTTGATGTTCTTGGGCGTCAGCAGTCGTTGAAAGGCTCCGACTATAAAAAAAAAAGAAATATTATAATTAGTTCCTAATGACAAAATTTTGAGCAATGCCGAAAATTAGGTAAAAATACTTGGGGACTCTAGCAGCGCTCGCTAACACTCCACTGCATACTTTACATTGAAAAATATATTCAACACGTGCACAAAATAATATAAAACACTCACACGACTGATCAATCGTGCCAGGACTAGCGTTGAACCGGTGCTAGATTTAATTGCTGACGTTCAAAAATAAGTTTCATAATTCTTATTGAATAAAAACATTTTCATTTAAACAGATAGAACACTAAAATACGTAAGAGACGACGACCCCATTGCTTATTAATATACGAATACATATTTATGGACAAGAGAAATAAGATATGCAAAATACGAAAAGAAATCTGTGGCAGCGTAATAGAAATATGTACGAAATAACATTTCTAAAATGCCATTTCATCGCAGTCTCCAAGGGATTCATAGTTAAGATCTCTCAGTTTGTGTGACGTATATCAAAAGAACGGAAAATACCTCGTGTATTCCGCTCACAAAGAGTTGGCCTTGTACTCGTGTGCAATGTATTTATAATCACTGTGGCTCGTATGTGCTAAAGCGTCACATATAATTTATGTCAATGATGTTCTCAGTCTACTTTTTTTAGTATAGAGGGGCAAACGAACAATCGGAACCTTTTTTATGACTACCAACGCCCATGAACTTCCGCAGAAATACTTTGCCTATGTATTCCCTCCTTTCCTCCCCCCACCAATGGACCAAAAAGGTTAATCGTCTGTTTTTTTTAAGTTGAAACTTCTACATGCGCCTTGGGAGTTTTTGAGATAGGACTAAACCTTCGAACTCGCGACACCGTTACCGTGACCTCTGTATATAGTATGTAGGTACATATATAATGTATGTACGCACATAGATGGATACATAACTATTTTTTAACCTACCAAAAAACTTTTGGTTTTGAAAAAAGCAACCAGGAAATTAAAAACATAAAAAAACGTGAGCATCTTCAAATTTATATTTTTTATAACTACTATCTGACTACATTCAATCTGATTAGGAGAACATAGCTTTTTTTGTTGACGCAGGGGACACAAAAAGTGCTTTCCGTGAGGTGTCCCAGAACAGCAAAACATTAGGGCACGTCGACGGCTAGTCAGCTGACAAAGGGACCGACGCCACCTCCACAAGTGGGGTTGTCCCGCATCACCGGACAACCCCACCGACTTTGGGACAGTGCAATGGGGTGAGGTTCCCATCCTCGCCCCTTGCCCCGTGCGCAAAGGCACCTCCACTTTCTCCTATTTTGTCCCCTCTTCTTATAAGAGGGGTACAAAGAGCCACCACCTCTTGGTTCAATTGGCTTCGCCAAGGTGTCTCGCATCACCTCAGATTACTGAACACCACCGCCACGAAAAAGCTTGAACCGTGGTGGGGAGGAGAACCTACCTATGATATTTAACATTATATCTACATATCCGCCGGTTGTAGGCATGTTTATGTATGTCGATAGCACCGTCCCGCGATTTCCCCCGCGTTCAGCCATAGCGCCATAAGTTCAGCCATAGCGCCATAATATATAAACATAGAACCTTCCTCCCGAAAGTAACTCGCAGAAACAATATGTTTCATTTAATTTCAACTGGAATTCCAGATATTAGCGCGTTGAAACAAACAAACAAACTCATCGTTCATTATACCAGTATAGATTTAAACTGGACTTACGATTTTTTGTTATAAAAAAGAATTTTTATAACGGAATTTTGTAAGTCTAATTCTAACGTACATTAAGCGAAACTTTGCGAGGGAAAGTAATCTTTGTGACAACTTAGTAATTAGGTAGTATCGAACTGATATGGCCATGGACTCTGGGGGACAAAAGTATTTGGAAACAACGGATGGGATTTTTTTTAGTGAAGGGCAGACTATACGCTCAGGATGCTGGATTAGTATCCAGTATCCTAGTGGTTACGGCGCATAAATTAGTGTCAGCTGCTAACCGTCGTTTTACACCCAAGAACAAAAAAATAATTTATGATTTGTCGAAGGAAATGTTGGTACATATGCCTAGTAATTATATTTAGCGTGACACTAGTGACATACTACAGTTGTGTCTGCTCGGATGCCGCAGATAGTTAGCTCATGTAACATGTGGCGCTCATTAAAAGTTCGCTAGTTTTGATTAATTACTGCCCTTCGCGACTCGCTAACGATATGTTACAGAACCGTAGCACAGGCCAGGGAGAGTTAGCTAACAAGAGACATTCTAGGTAGTACAGCTCATATGAAATACTTAACTACTTGCCGGGTGACTCTGACCCTGATCAAAATCAACGTTACTAATTGTTGCATCAAGTAAATTATAAATGGACACTATTTTGACAATCGACTCCTACTACTGCGCTTTAGTCTCCTCTTCTTATAAGAAGGGTACAAAGACAATTCCCTCGCTTCTATTGTCTTTTCCCAAGGTGTCTGGATACACCCCAGGCTACTGAGACCCTCCGCCATGACAAGGCTCGAACCATGGTGAGGAGGTATAGTACATACCTTGCGTTATAAAAATTACCCATAATACTATGTTACAGCGCACGCGTGTGAACGCGACCGCAAGTGCTCTTCTATTCCCCGATTCTTCTTCTCCGGCCTGACGACAATTCGGTCCGACCGAACTGGAATCCAGCTCAACTCAGCCATAACATTGTAGCCCGATTCAAGTATTGAACTCCGTTATTGATACAATGGCGATACATCCGACATGAGAGTGTTTTAATAGCTGATTTAACCATTATTACCATGACCAGAAAGCCCGGGAGGTCACTCCGCCCCCGTCTATGTAGTTAAAGTGGCCTCGGTACTGACGTAAACCGATGGCTCATGTCGGGGATCATGTTCGGGCAACTTTGTTATGTAGTTGATCGTGCGGAGTTGTGTTAGGAGATGGGACCAGGCGGGTGAGAAGGAGGCGCTGTCTGCAGCGCCGTCAGCAGTGCCCCTGTGTGCCGTGTCGCGACGGGATGGGGGCCCGGTCCACTTCCAAAGACACGGCGTCGTGGGGACTGTCATAGCGTAGCCGGACAGTCCCCGAGGAGGTGCATTCTGGCCTTTTCGCCGAGGTCAGCCTGTCGCTGGAAGGGGGCCTGTTGCCTGCAGATCCGTGACCCTCCACTTATAGCGCCTGATGGCTCCCGTAGGGGTTTAGTTGGTATTGCTACCCAATAGCCGAATCCAACATAGGTCTGGGGGTCCACCCGGGCTCCCAGGTATCATGCGTAAATGCATTCCCCTTCGTCACCAAAAAAAAAAGGAGATAGTACCATGCTACATTACTACGGAATTGGGTCGGCACGGCCGGGGAGCTACCTAAAGTGTCGTGTATCGTTCGGTTTGTGAGCATCCGAGGGCCCATTGGAGGGGAAGGTGAAAAGGGGAGCGACGCATCGGCATAATAATTATGCTGATATTGTAGGGCGTCGGTAGCAGTAGAAAGGCTCCGATTCTCGTTTATCCCATTATACAATAAAAAAATTGTTTGTCATTAGGCCAAGGGCCAGTAAGATGTCACAGAACAACTACGGAGATTGCACCCTTCGTATTACACAGTAACCAGTTTATTTGTCGTAGTTTCCTTTGTCAAGTAAAGTTAGTCGCGCACTCGTTATTAGCACCTGAGGACTAGCGGCGACGACTGTCCAGTTATAAATATAGTAAAACAGATACCACTGTTATATAAAACAGATACCACTGTTATATAAAACAGATACCACTGTTATATAAAACAGATACCACTGTTATATAAAACAGATACCACTTTTATATAAAACAGATACCACTGTTATATAAAACAGATACCACTGTTATATAAAACAGATACCACTGTTATATAAAACAGATACCACTGTTATATAAATGCGAAAGTTTGTATTTATGTTTTCTCTTTCGTACGAAAACCACCAAGATAATGAATCCGTGCGGATTTGATTGAAATTTTCCTCAGCTATAGATTACAATGATAACAGATCGTACTCTTGGCAGTGTTCATGCAGATGGAACCGCGGGTACAGCAAGTTGGACTCAACACAGTAGCTATTACGTAGGCAAAATTCTAGATTATATTTTTGATAGTTGATAATTTATTGTTCATTTAATTATCTACACAACAGTATCGATATTAAGTATATGTGCATGTATTGAGTACACGTGTACTGAAAATAACAGTAGAAATTGGTTAATAATATAAAAAATCTCGAAAAAAAATCGGCTCTATAATGATGAACATCACCGTAATTATGCCGATGCGTTGCCCTCTTTTTCACCTCCCCTCCCTATGGGTCATCCTCACAAACCGTACGAAACGCGACACCATAGGTGTCACTTTACAGCGGTACCTCCCCGGACGTGCCAGTCCAATTCCGTTACATAGGAGGATGTAGCGTCATGCACCATGCATTACACTACCTCCTCCTATGCAGCATGGCACTACCTCTTACAAGTATTTGCTATGCTATTATTATTATTATTATTATTATTTTACTATATTATACTAAATACTATTACCTTTAAAATATCAAATGTACTGATACAGATCCACTGCAGGCACAATTATAATGTTTTTACCCAGGGATGCACGTGCGCCTTTAGGGTGTAGTTGAAAGACGAAATTTCTTCAATAGGAAACGGATATTAGTGCAGGTTGTAAAGAACTTACCCCACCCCTCTTATAAGAAGAAGGAGGCTAAAGAGCAGGAGGGGGAAGCGTTCTCGGTACCCCTCCTATAAGAGGAGGGAACCAAATAGCAACAGGAGGAGGCGCTTTTGCGCACGGTGCAAGGAACAAGGGGCGAGGATGGGAACCTCATCCCATTGCACAGTCCCAAAGTCGGTGGGGTTGACTTGTAGTGCGGGACAACCCCATCTGTGGAGGTAGAGTTGGTCCCTTAGAGGGCTGACTAGCCGTCGAGGTGCCCTGATTATTTATTGTTCCAGGGCACCTCACCAAAAGCGGCACTAACGGCACTTGCGGTGGTTCTTGTGGGTATTCGACACTATGATGTGCCGTGAGCTTCACTCACCACTGGACCCCACCTAGGGCCAGTGAAGGCGCGTAAATGCGTACCTCGCATCAACAAAAATAAAACAAAAGGGCTCTACGCCGGCGGGCCTGGGCCCTCCCTCCCTCCAGTTTCTCGCAGCTAACATTTTCAGTTAATCGCCTGAGTAACAATAAACGTTGAGGCGTATTTTACGATTACGTCCGGGTCTCGTGAGTTTGTTTACGTTAAGCCTTCGGTTCTATATTTTTAATTAACATGTTGCAGGAATTTGAGAAGTTTGACAGAATATCCTTATAATCTTTGTAATTTATTCCTGGATTCTTAGCATTTTGAGACCTTTAGCTTAAAATATAGCAATCATCATCACCAACATTATCAGTCTCCCCACCTGGTGAACAAATAGAGCAGTCATAAAAAGTCAAAAAAAGTATGGGAAAAAAACTAAGACGTTGATTTTGATACGTGAGTAGACTGTAGATCATACTTAGTTCACGAACGTCGCAAGCATTTTGTAGGAGATGGAGTCTTTCAGGATTACAGCGGATTTGGCCGACACGACCAGGAAAGTGCCTCTCGCTCACACAATAAAGCCGCAGAGAGATAAATGTACTGACACTCCGACCGAAGACAATAGTCTTTGAGTTTGTGTCAGCCAATAGAAGTGGAGTAGGGAAGGTGCGCAACACATTCTGCTAACAATTCGTCGGATGTTTGTGAACTGTGGTAGATATCACATGACTCGTATGCCCACTTATGCTATAAAAAGTAAACCTCGAATTTAACACCGATATTGTGAGAGCGAGAGGTTGTTTTCTAATCATGCGGGTCCGTTTGCGCTACAATTAATGAGCAGGATAAGAATAAGTAATTAGTGACTGAGATACAATTAGACTGTGAATATAATGAGCTGATAATGAGCCGTCTGATCACATCGACTAATTGATAGGCGATACGGTGCTCGGCGGCTGCGGCGCTGCCAACTCCGCGAGCACCTCTCCTCACAGATCCCGTTATTATTTGGAGCCATTCCAAAATAATTACTTTACGTAAACCACTACCGGATTAGTTCGTGCTCTCTTGGATGCGGCAATTTTATAACAGTTAGCCATTAGCTCGCGCGTGGAATCAAGCAAAATATCGATACATACTCGGTAACAACGCAGTCAGGGTTTTGCAGAGGATTTATCACCACAAAGTACAATTACTACTTTATTGGGTTATAATAGTCGATCAAATTAATCGAAAGCAACATTCTATGCATGTATATAAAATGAATACTTATAGAACTTATAACCAAATCTTTTAAAAGTTGATGATTTGTAGGGCTAGTCAAATTAGGTATGTATTTAATAGTTATGTTTTGCTTTGCCCTCCTGAAACAGTAATGAATTTTGGTAGGAGCATGGTACGGACCTTCGAATCCGATCCGCACTTGGATGCTGTAAAAACTAAGGAATCTACGCGGACCGTCTTTAAAATTCTATTTTCAACGTCTAATTTGCGATGAAGTCGCTTTAAAATTGCTGAAAATATTTTTGTTGCTTCCTTTGCTGGCGCTGGCCGCATCCGATTCGTTTAGGCTCCAAGTAAAATAAGCTTCCAATACGGGCATTGTATCAGATACTCATTATCTCATAGAACAGGGCATTTGAGAACCGTATTCCCGAAAACCGAGTCATTTGCCAGTATACGAACGAATTAAAACCGATGTAATCTCGTCCCATAACATCGCAACAACCTGCCTTCAATTATATTCTATTTCTTTTTGAGTTTTCTCATTCTCACTTAGGAATGTTACATTTAAATATAGCAAAATTTTGTAAACGACATCGTAGTGATATTCTTTCTTCAATTCATTAATTTCATTTATATTGACTGTTGAAAATAAATGAGCGCAATTATAATGAGTACGGTAACATTCGACTTCTGGGAGACTATACAAGGTGCAATGACTTATTCAAGCCCACTGAGGAAGGTTATAACGTACGTACATAACGTAGTTCGTGGTAGCGAGGGTGGAACCACTGTACTCTGCTAGTCTACAGAGAAAACAGAACGTGTAGCGGAAGTGGATGTCGCCCTGCGGGCGGATCAGCGTCACATCGGTCAGACGACTTCGTAGTCATTGCAGGGAAACAGTGCCTACGGGTTGCCCAGGACCGCAGAGAATGGCGTGAAAGAGAAGCTGGTCTATACCCCGCTGTGGGCAAATCGTGGCTGATATGTGGAAGTGCAGTGTTTACCCAGCAACTTCAGGAGAGCAATGGTGTATCGTACGTATGCATTGGTAATTTTTAAGTTCCCTACAACAATCGGAACTATTTGACAAATAACCGATTTTGATACGTCATGATAACGCGAGTGACACCGTGCACATTAACATGTATTTTAAGCAGTTAGGTTCTGTGTATTTCAATGGAATATTAGTTTATATGCATTTGTCTATACCGAAAGATGATTTAAATGTATGATTTATAAAATGTTGCTAGTAATTTTATTATGAATTGTCGCGGCGCTCCGTTCAACTCCTGAGAGCCTCGCTTGCTGCTCCGCAAATTGCATTACCTACTACGGGAAATAATGACGTAACAATTTGACAATTTAATTTCAAGAATAAAGTGGGAATGATGGAATACTTTCTGCAGGAACATTTATTGCGTAGGAATTTGAAATTATTGTGGCGGTTAGGTGCTGAAGGAGCGGCCCACGTTCGAATTTCGTTTACGTACGTTTTTTATTGAATATGCAAACGAACAGTCAGAATCCTTTAGTAAATTTTCACCGGTGACCATAAATATCTACAAAATGAATAATCGGTATTTTTACACTTATGCTATGAAATCCAACAAAACATAATTATGTTTTTAGAAAAATATTAAAATTGATTGAGAATTCGTTCAGGGATCGAACCTAAATAAAGTTTCAATTACTACTAGACATAATAGAGTCATGCCAGTCCAGTAAACCAAAAACACGGTTTTTGTTGATTTGTAGCGTAAATCAACCCCTCCCGTCAGAGGGGGGCGTGAGGAGGCCGGTCTCCTTAGATAAGCCAAACATTAAACGAGCTCAATTATCCTTATTCACGACACACTAGTGTGAGGCCGGGTACCGCTTCCCCCTTTTCGGTCCCAAAAATAGTTACTACAGGGTACGCCCACAATCAATCCGGTACATCTCTTCCCATCTGCGGGAAAAGAGGGGGGTCTGGCCCCCTATCGTCTTCCTAAACCTGAAGACACGAAAGCCTTCGCTATTTAGTCGAACTGTTGAGGCTTGTCAAGCGCCGCCAACCAGTAGTAGGTCCCTCCAAAAAAAAATGCCTGTCCAGCTCACTTCGGTCAGTTATCAACAGAGCGGAGTACTCAACGCTGCTTAACCGAAAACTAATTATCAAAAACTCGCATGGCCCTAACGAATACCTGGAACATAATGATGTTGAGTTTCAGTTTAACGAATGACCCAACAAAACGCTCAGCTGGAACTCTTCCAAGCAATTAGGGCCGACGCGAGGCTTTACCTGCCCCTAGATTTATGAATAAAAAGGTTTTTTAGTAATGCGTTAAATGCTACATATGTTTATTTGAGGTAGAGGCACCTAATAGCTTTGAAAATTGCAATATATTGGCGATAAAGTGGAATATTAATTAATGATTTCGACCGTGTCATATTTTCTTTATGTTACATAAAGTATGTACATGTACAAAAAAATTGTAAGTATGTTTTCTTTTAGTTTTAACATTTAATTGTTAACATTTATTTGAAATTGATTACTATTTTAATTTTTAGATTAAAATTAAATCTAGTGTCACGGTAATGTATGTCCTATAACCGAGTACTGAAAAACTTAATAAGAAGCTTCCCAAGTCCGTCGCGTTCCGTTTGTTTTGCTATCCGTTTGCGCAAGGGGAGAGACCAACGCGCGAAAAAACAAGAAGTTAGACCCCAGAACTTCGAGAAACCGTTATAGGGCCGCCAAGTTGCGGTACGGAGAGAAGTATACCCCTACGAATGCCATCTCTCCCCGAACCACCGCCACTTACCCGCGGCCACGGGGGCCGCACCACGATCGCCACCGAGCCGTTGGTGTCCCCCACCCAGCATGGGTTGGAGGGCACGGCGTACGGCTCGGCTACGATCGTGACGTCGATCTCGCACTACGCCATGGACTTCAGGAAAGGGCGTGGTTGGCGTTCGGCTGGAGGTCGCTGAGATGGTGAGGCATTTTAGGCCATCTCTACATCCGACGCCCAACGATTCCCCTCTGAGAGGGACAGGGCAGCTACCCGCGCTGGACGGGGGCTTCAACGACATGCCCCCCATCACGTGGCCCGGTTAAAATCTATAGAATCCCGAAAAAGAAAGTGTGGTTGGGAGTTATATTTCAATCTCTGGTAAAAGGCCGGAGTCTTAAAGTGTTACGCTCAGTACCTCGTGGAGCACATTAAATGTGGCGGATAGCCGTCTCATTGAAATAGATGGCTCCTCTTAATTGGTTTAAAATTGACAGGTGTTGATATTCGGCATGGCTATTAATATACCTTTCCCAGTGTAGATGTTCAGTAACAATCTCGCACCATTATTCTATAGGATCAGTAGAAAATCGCTACACCAATGTGGTATCGGTTTTACGCTTCTCAATTGATCCCAAAAACAATTAATATTTACAATGGCTCGTATTTACAGCTCTCACCCTCGGATTGAAAAGCGTTCTCGGAATAACCCCGTAATTCAAACACGAATTCAATTCGTACAAAACAATTAATATAAAAGCTGAATCCTTTAATCCATGACCGGTGGAGCCATTGTGTTTTGACGAAGAACTCGTTGGCCGAATCTAAAAGCACGTTCCCTGGACTATTCGTGTGCCGCAAGCAACGAGAAACGAAAACGACATGAGTTTGCACCTTAAATGTCAGACATTATTTTCTGTCGGTTACAGTTTAGATTTGCCTATAATCCGAACCTACAAATAATTTTTGTATAGCAAATGTCACAATACAAGATACTTTTTATCAACAATAGCATTCGATGTTGTACAGTGTATGGGGTATAGAGTCGGCGTTTAAATTAAAGACATTCGCGAAATAGACATAGACATAGCTCAGCTGTCACTTTATACCTGTCACATTTAAGATTCTATCCTGTTGAGATGCTAGAACTTTTTTTTTTCTTTTTTTTTTTTTTGATGCGGGGTAACGCATTTACGCGCCTTCACTGGCCCTGGGTGGGGTCCAGGATTGCATGAGGCTCGCGGCAAATTAAAGTGCCGAATACCCACAAAAACCACTGCGAGTGCCATCAATGCCGCCTTTGGTGAGGTGCCCCAGAACAACTAGTCATAATTATTGTAAGGGGTAAATTTTGACCTCCGGAGGGGTAGAGTTAACATAGCTCGCATGTGCAAGTTGAGCCAGAGATCGAGGGTTCGAGTCTCATTCACGTCAATGGATGTTTACCTATCGATCATGTGTACTTCTACAATAAAAATCAGAAGTATAATCTTAAGTGTATAACAAAATGTATTATATTTCCGTTGTCTCGTTGTAACACAAGTCCTTAGTTAAGTCAAACAATATTATATATATGGTCTGGTCATTGCTATAGATTCATAAAATTTGACAAGAACCACAAAAATTATATTGAATGTACTGTCATTTTTAGTGGTTTTCTGAGAAAAACTACTGCTATTGTTTACTACGCCAAATTCCTTAAAAATTCGTTGAGGAATTTCTTTGTGAAGGAACAACGAACATACTTCCGCATTTTATAATATGTGTAGGATTATAAGGTGGAAATATTTGCATTTTTGTGTGTCTTTTACAAATAAACACAAGATCAATTAGAAGGATCTTTATTTTATTACGCTTTTTAAATACTACCTAATTGTCACCATTAAAAATATGGAGACAATTCGTTACAGGTACGTATCGCTGGTATGATAATTATGGTACAATGATAAATGATTTCGTCTAGCCGCCATTCGCTAGTGCCTCGGGGCACGTCTTAGAACGTGGATTACCCCGGATTTTTTCCCACTAAGCTGGACGTAATTGGATACTAAATTGACCGCAGTCCCAGTCTGTTTGGCGTCCAATACCGGTGGGAGTTCTAATTTTCCATTTTCATTGTATCGTTTGTGATTCGCGATACAGAAATCATTGTGTTTCTATGTACAAACATCAGCATTTGTCGTTATTTTACGTATCTTATGAACATGATAGAATGAATCATAATTTCGCATGACTGCATGGGTTTATTAGATTTTGCAAATATTTTTCTGCTGCTGGTGTGAACCGATTTCACCAACATTGAAATGCCAATAGCGAAAAGCCTACCTATTTATCAACCAAACTGGACAAGAAAAGAGAAAAAGTACGTACGTTGTAAGTTTTATATAGTTTATATAATTTGCTGTCCTGGTGACGTATGACCGAACTGACAAACCAGGTTGCTTACTCTGCATACTACTACTACCATATATCAACCATTTTCCTACATGCAAACCTTAGACATGCCATACCAAATGCAGAAACAAATTAATCACGAAATTGCATGTAGCCTCTCTGAAGTCACCCTCGCATACATTTGAAGGGGCTTAATTTA